>JACXGI010017486.1:0-14443 GCA_016801175.1 Esox masquinongy
ATTTGTAGATGTCACAGGTAAAGCAACTTGCTTAATATGTTAAGCTAACGTCGCAGTTTTTAAAGAGTACAATTTGCAGAGGCACTTCCAGAGCGAGCATGCGGAGAAACACAAAAACTGTCACCCGATGCTTAATTCAACAAGTCCAAGCGCAGATGCAGCCTCACTGATGAATATCTTGCAGCAGTACCGCACACTGCTTCAACAGAACCGCACACTGCTTCAACAGTACCGCACCGCACACTGCTTCAACAGAAATGACTCCTGACTTCACCTCACTTGTCAACGTCCATACGAGGCTCTCCTGTTCATATTGAGTGAGTAGCCCTAAAAGTTGATTTCTTGGGTCTGGGCTGCTGGAATAGGTGTCGTTAAAAGCACGTAGTACAAAAAATATACTGTATGAAGTTAGACGACGGCAATTATACCAACATTTGCTTTGAGTGAAAATCATAGACTTATGGCTGCCCTAATAACTATTGTACCTATATAACTTTTATACACTATACCTTATGTAATAAACTTACTCTGTTGAGTTGAAAGTTAAGTTTTAAGGCAAATATGTGTTGCAACATTTCTGTTGAGTAATAACCCTAAAAAGGGATTTTTTAGGCCTTTGCGTGCCATAATAAGTTGTTAACAGAAAATAATAAAAAAAAACATTGTTAAAGTAAATTAAGTTTGATTATGAAAACGGTGTTACATGGAAAATAAATATGCATAAATATAATATGCAAGTTAACAGAGTTAGCTATGTTGTGTGTTTTTTTAGGCATGTTGGTTAAAAAAGTAATCTGGCCCACGATGCACTCTGGCATTTTCAGTGTGGCCCCCCAGTGAAAAATATTGCCCACCCCTGCTCTAGAGGGCCTGCAAATGTACTTAATTAAACTGAATGCAAATTAAATGGATGTCATTTTGGGGCAAATTTTATTTTCTCTATCTATGATTTTATATGGAAGAAATATGTAAAAAATTACATGCAAATGTGAATTTTCTGTTTACATGTAACACATTGCTAAATTTATTGTATTCATTCTAAATTAACTGTATACATACCTTTTTCGGTATCTTCAGAGTGATACACAATAGCATTCAGCTAGACAAAACTGATAATCTTGAGAAGAACAGTAAGCAGTCAGTGTCAACAAAAAAGTAAAACAAAACTGAAATTTGCATATACTGTCATAAACATTTCCATTGTTGACTGAAAAAACATCTAAATATTTTGAGAAGTACGGCTCACACGATGACAAAAAAACATTTCAATTTGGCCAGTTTACTGACACAATAACTAGGTTTTGAAACATTAATTAAATGTATTGGGTGAGTTACCACATTTCGCAGACATGTTATAGATTTGTGATGTCTGCACTTTCAGTTTAGGATTAGGGTGAAAATGAGCCAAAGCGATTGAGAAAAACTGTAAGATACTGGCATCACGTAATGTCAGTCATGCCAGTTTATTAGAGATCTGCTGTTTTGTGCAAACATTCTTTGCATTGGATGCCATTTACTGTATGTTGAGGTACTCCAATGGTCTTTCAAGTGGACTTCAGCCACCCTATATGGCGGGTCAGGATAAAAAAAAACTAACTAAACAGATTCTCATCCACATCACAACGGATATCTTCCCTTGCAATGCAGCACGGAAAGAATCTTTTGCAGTGTCTTATCCAGCATCTGCTATGGCTATGATGTCCTCACATGCTGCATCCATGGCAGCTAGGAGGGTCATCTTGAGTATGTGGCTGAATATAGAAAGTATGCTTGACAGATTATGACAACTGGTTCAGTCATTTTGCATTTTATGACTTATGCAATGAACAAATGCCTAGATGTTTTGGGAGGGAAGAATATTCAACAGAGAAGTAGTATAATACATTTTGATCAACATGACATAAGCAATTGATAATGTGGGAAAAAGCAGAAAATTGTACATAATCAATTGTATGAATGCACCAAAGCTTTGGATTTTTTTTTCAAAAGGACGAGAAATTGCATTTATGATGTGCACAAATGACTAGATGATTTGCAGGTTGAACAAGTAGTTTTGAGAATTTCAGTTATGATCTGACAAATGTACCAAAGCGACTGAGAAACTGTAATCTTCTCTACCAAAACATTTGCTGTTGTATTATTCAACAGCAGGGGGCAGCAAACATCACAATATACTGTACCAGCCGGAAACAATGTAAGACGTATTATGACAGACAGGCAGACCAATTAAGTAGCTCATCGGATGGAAATTATACCACATGGTTTATGCAGCAACATTTTTTATTGATTTGCCACTTATCAGAGAAGTCTGTGCAGATAGGGTATGCCATAATTCAGGGAGTTACAGCTTGGCCATTCTGCAAAAAAAATAACATCAGAATGCTCCTTATGAAAATATACCTGCTGGATATTATGAACCATGCAGAGCAGGTGCAGGCCTTTGGTGAAACAGCCAGCTCTATAAAACTTATGTTTTGATAACATGGGAAAATACTAGCAAGTACAGTGGCTTTCAAAAGTTCACCCTCATTGACTTTTTCTTTTGCAAGATGAGATCAAGGTTTTTTGCCACTGCTTAACACAAAAAAGTCATGTATTTATACAGTCTCTCTACCTCTTTCTCTCTCTTTGTATGCTTGCACATCTTCGAACTGAGTTCCTTCATTTTATTTTGCCTTCTCTTTTCTTCACCACCCAGTCAAGGCACTGTGATCTAGATTTTTAAGAAAAACAGTAGTTGGTTGTTTTTGTTGGGGGATTTCAAGCCAAAAGATATTTAGTTAATATTTAAGCTGGTACAGATGTCCAAACCTGTGAAGTCAGTGATGTATATTTGATGAGCATGATATCACACACTTGCAAAGCCCATCTTTTGGCTCTTTTCTACTGCATGGTACCGGCTCAACTGGCTCAATTCTGCTGGCCTCGATTTTACCAGGGGAACTTTTACACCACTATGTACCGGCTCAACTCGGCTCTACATGCCTCGCGTCGGGTCGTTTCCCGCTGCAGATAGTACCCTGTACCCGCCCATAATGACATCACAGCAAAACTGCCGTGACACCACCTTCAACGCGACAACAACAAAGGAGGTTACTGACCACTGCAATGAAACAACAAAGGGGGATATCGTACAACTACACCTGATACCGGTGAAAAGCCAGCATTTGCCCACTAACGTAAACCCTGCAGTGAACAGAAAAATCAGTTGAGTGAACTCCATCAATTTCCTTTTAAACTGACAAGCTTTGAATGTAAAGTGGCAAATCAAAAGTAAACTAAATATGGATAACATGGTCACAGACCCTGTTTCAAAAACTGTGAAATGTATAAGAATAGAATTATCGCCCTGCAGTATATAAGATGACATAACTGTGCAATGTTCTGTTAGATTTAAGTGTATACACTTAACAACTAAACACCAACACATTTAAAACAACCTACATAACCCCTCCATCCCGATTAAAAGGTATAAATAATTGTATTATTAACTGCTGGCTATAATAACACACTGACTGACTCAAGAGTAGCCTACTGTACACAAGGCAGAATTTACTGGTAGTAGCGAGGAAGCAGATATGAGCAGTAACTTTTGCATTACATTGCAGACTTCAGGAATGGTGAGAAAGTTGGTAGGCTGCTGCTGTTTGACTTGACATTAAAAATAACTAGTTTTTAATCTTGGTGCTGAGCTAGTGTCTAACATGACTATAGGGCAAGGCATGACTATAGGGCAAGCCGCGAATATGTAGATCTATATTTGTTGGAACATCCAAATCACACCACTGAAATCATGGAACACTCTTTTAGGTCTCCCCTATAGAATAATACCATCCTCAAAGTTGATGGTTGATATTTGAGAGTGGATACTGCTTTGACCAGTGCAATGTGTGCTAGTTAGCCTATAGAAAAACCCAGAGGAGAAAAAAGACAAGGTCCTTTTGTCCAAGTGAATAGGCTACAAAAATGGCACGTCTTTAGTGGTCTCTCAACGGGGGTTGTGATGGGGATGACGAGTTGCTTTCAACACCAGTGCATAGGTCCAAACTGAGAGGTGTTTTGGGAAAATACGATCGCTTAAATTACAAGTCTGGTCTTATGCATTGGCACTGAAATTAACCCATTTCAATGCAAGAACTCCTGGGACAGACCCGCAAAGACACGCCGTTCTTGTCTCATAAACCATTCTCTGACACTGGATGGCTAACAGCAGAACAGCTTGTTTTGTTTTGCTTTGCTGCATGCTGGGTTTATGCCGGTTTATGCAAGATGTCCTATGTCGCAGTAACTGACGAGTCACTCTTTTCACTCTTGTCCAATCCGAAGTCTTCCGTGTTTTCATGTCACCTTTTGGTATCGCCTCAGCTCGCTTGGAACCTCGATGGAGCAGGTACTAAAAAAGTATCTGGTAACGGGTACTATCCTAACTTTAGCAAAATAGAAAACCAGAAAAGGAGGGGCTAGTAGAGCCGAGTCGAGCTGATACATAGCGGTGGAAAAGCTTCCAAAGTGAGCAGAATCGAGGCGAGGTGAGTAGAGTTGAGCCGGTACCATGCAGTGGAAAAGAGCCATTGCACACGCCCCACTAGGGTCCACTCAGGTTTTTTAACTTAGATACTAGAAACCTGGCCCATGAAGCCAGACTGGAAGTCTCTTTTGACTCACATCTAGAGGGTTGTAAGGCTAACCTCAAGGCTATGTCACTCGTGATATTCATATGACAATAATTAGATTAGAAATATAGGAAATACTCAGGAATAAGCATACATTATGTAACTCAGTTGCTCAATCATGGATGCATCACTGTTCAAGATCTCACCTCCCATTGTCTTCCTAAAATATACAGCTCCGGAAAAATTAAAAGACCACTGCACCTTTTTCTATGGTCTCCAAAAAAGTTGAAAAGGATGGTTTTGAGTGAGGAACAGAAGGGTTAAAATTAAGAGACCACTGCAAATTGAACGCTCCTGTTCCTTACTCAAAACTTTCCTTTTCAACTCCTTTGGAAAGGAAAGAAAAAGGTGCAGTGGTCTCTTAATTTTTTCTGGAGCTGTACCTACTCTCTAAGTAATCAAATTTTGATGCGTAGAGTTTAGATGCTGCAATTGTGTAAATCATTTAAACCTTATATTCAATAGAAAATAGTTCAAAGGCAACATATCAAATGTTGAAACTAAGACATTTTATTGTTTCTTGAAAGATATATGCCCACTTTGATGCCAGCAACACATTTCAAAAAAGTTGGGACAGAGGCAACAAAAGACTGGAACAGTTGTGTAATGCTAAAATACTTAACCTGGTGGAATATCACACAACTAATTAGGTCAATTGGCCACAGCTCAGTAATATGTTTGGGTATTAAAACATCATTCCAGAGAGGATGGGTCAGTCAAATTATTTTATTTATCAAATGTACCGAATAACAGCATCATTCTGAAAAATGAAATTATTGTGACATGGCACACGACATCTACGCAGTAAGCAATAAGAAATATATCAAGCAAAAATACAGCAAACATATACAAAACAATGTAAACTAGCACAATTCCAAAGAGTGTAGAATGGGGTATATGGAATATATGGATAGGAATATTTAATATTATACATATAAGTATAAGAGTAATATGCTTATGTATGGTACATTAAAATATGCTAATGTACAATGAATGTACATTAAAAAGTCGTCAGAGCATTTGAAATGTTTATGTTATTAATATGACCATTGATCAGTGTTGCTGGTAGAGATGCCTTATGGCCTCGGGGAAAATACTGCGAGTCTGGAAGTGTGTGCCCCGATGCCCCGTTAGAGTCTACCAGATGGCAGCAGTGTGAACAGACCAAAGCCTGTGTGGCTATAGTCTTTTATGATGTTCTGTGCTTTACTAAGGCATCGTTTGTGGCAGATGCCTTGCATGGAGGGGAAATGGCAGCCAAAGATGTGCTCCGCAGACATCACCACCCTCTGGAGGGCCTTGCGATCAGCAGCGGAGCAGACATGCCAAACTTCTTGAATCTCTTCAGGAAGTATAGATGCTTTTGTGCAGTTTTTACCACCGAGGTCATCACTGATGAAAACACAGAGGAACATGAAGTCAGAGACTCTCAACTTCAGCTCCATCGATGTGTATGGAGGTGTGATCTCCCCTCTGCTGCTTCCTGAAGTCCATGATTATCTCCTTAGTCTTGCAGACTCTGAGAGAGAGGTTGTTATCCTGGCATCATGTAGCCTCCTTTCTGTAAGTGGATCCTGGACCTCCTCTCTGTAAGCGGTCTCATCATTGTTGGAGACGAGACCCAGGATGGTGGTGTCATCCGCAGACTTAAGGATGATGTTGGAGCTGTGTTTGGTCTCTCAGTCATGCGTGAACAGGGAGTACAGGAAGGGACTGAGAACGCAGCCCTGGGGGGCTCCGATGCTCAAGGTCAGTGCAGAGGAGGTGAGGTTGCTCATTCTCACCACCTGGGGTCTGCAAGTCCAGGATCCAATTGCAAAGGGTGTGTTAAGTCCCAGGGTCCTGTGCTTAGGAACAAGCTGAGCAGGCACAATAGTGTTGAATGCTGAGCTGTATTCCACGAACAGCATACTCACGTATGTGTTGCCAATTTTCCAGGTGGGAGAGGGTGGTGTCGTCAGCGCGACTGCTGGGATCACTTCTTCTGTAGCCTACTGTCCTTTCCATCCGCCAGAAATGTTCGCTCCCTTCTCATATATTCAAATTCAGTGATTTAGTGCTGCTGTTGCTTAGGTCTAAAACTGTGAGATAACCACACCCCATTCATTTGAATATACCAAATGGAAATGTGTCATTATGAAATAAATGTGTCATTATGAAATAGAAGTCACTTGAAATAAATAAATGTGGTATTATGAAATAAAAGTACCTTGAAATAAATAAAAGTAGTCCTTTGAACCATTGTCTGAGTACACAGTACATTAACTAGCCACAAATGCTAGTTAAAACTCTACATGCAATGAAGAAACCATATATTAACAAGATCCAGAACCGCTGCCGCCTTGTCAGTGCCCACGCTCATTTACAATGGACTGAGGCGAAGTGGAAAACTGTCCTGTGGTCTGACTAATCAAAATTTGAAATACTTTTTGGGAATCATTGATGCCGCCTCTTCCGGACTAAAGAGGAGAGACAGCACCCGGCTTCTTATCAACACAGTTCAAAAGTCAGCATCCATGACGGTATGGGCGTGCAATAATGCACATGGCATGGCTGACTTGCACATCTGTGAAGGCACCATTAATGCTGAACAATATATATAGGTTTTGGAGCAACATGTGCTGCCATCCAGATGATGTCTTTATCAGGGAAGGCCTAGCTTATTTCAGCAAAACAATGCCAAACCACATACTGCACATATAAGAGGAGCAGTAAAAGAGTCTGGATGTTAAACTGGCCTGCCTGCAGTCCAGACATGTCACCCATTGAAAACATTTGTTGCATTATGAAACCAAAATACGACAAAGGAGGCCCCGAACTGTAGAGCAGCTAAAGTCCCATATCAAGCAAGAAAAGGAATACATTTCACTTTCAAAACTACAGCATTTGGTCTCCTCAGTTCCCAAATGCTTAAAGAGTATTGTTAAAAGAAGAGGTGATGCAACACAGCGGTAAACATGCCCATGTCCCAACTTTTTTGAAATGTGTTGCTGGCATCAAATTCAAAATGTATTTTTCCAAAAACAACATTTCTCAGTTTCAACATTTCATATGTTGTCTTTGTACTATTTTATGGGGTTAAATTTTTTTTTAACACAAATGAGGAAAAAAGTGTACTATCGGTAAATAGCATACAGATACAACGTTAGAGTTTTTAATTTTCCCCATCCAGTAATGTCAACAAGCTAGGCTGTGAAAGTTAGTGCGTTGCTCCATTCATACTCAGCCAAAGCTGATATAATTCAATAAAAACCACTACTGTAGGTCCATTGCAGGAAATACGTTTATTTGCTTGGTTGCTGCGATTTCCTTTGCATACCTTTTATAAATTATTTTATTATTATTATGCCTTTATTTTAACAAGGAACACAGACTGCGTTTTTTTTACAGCTGGGCCATGCGCATTCATGTGTACACATACAGTTTAGGTACAGAGGTTAAAAACAAACAACAAAAAAAACACAGAACAGACAAAACAATCACAGATAGCAAAAGACAAAATACAATGCTTTAAACACAGGTGTTATTCCCTTAGAGGCCGCAGGTGTTAGTGAATACTGGGCCTGGCAAGGACAGTGGGATCCCTTACGTGTTACCCAGGGATGGGGTCTTTGCTGAAATCAATGTTGATATTATAGCCAATTTTCAACAAATGCAACACACTTGTCTTCATGCAGTGGAAACAGTACAGAGCATACATAGCATACATAAATATATCTCTCATAAAAAATACTCCATATAATTCATGGCATGGTCAGATTGCCAGCATTTGGGCTGTGTGTAAAGGGGATATTCGTGTGTGCCTACATAGAAAATTCTTGTAAATACACTTTGACAGTTACATTAAACACAACATAATATACTATAAACCTTCTAGCAGGTTAGCTAGCTTGAAATATTACTTTGTTAGTGTGCTTTAGAGTTTTGGTTTTAGCTGCATCAGGTTTTTTGCAGCCAACATGTTATCTTGCTGGCTAACTACCTAACACCGGGTCATTCTGGCTTTTTGATCAACTGATAGTGAATGACTGAAAGCGAACCTACTACCTACAGAGTTACAAGCACTGTGTTAGTCTCCATTACTTAGAATAGGAACAAAAAAAATATTAAAATAATTGCAATGTACTGACTGCATACAACACACCATCCCTGGCAAGCTAGCTGGCAAATTTGAATGCTTCTTAAATACTTTCATTGTGTTAAGAACTTGGTGCTAACATAATCAAGACAGAACAATGACCAACGTGAAGAAATAAGATGCTAAATAATGCGTCACCAAGCTCAGAGACTGATGATCTGTCATAGTGTGAATCTCTGATTGATCCAATACGATCTTTAATGAAAGTCTACAGGGTGTATTGCATGTGTTAACTTTATGCAGGAGAAAGACAGACTTGATAGCCACAGAAAGAAAGAACTTATCAAAGAGGTGGAGGGAGAGAAGCCATATAATTGGTACGATGATATGCACCTCGTCAAGTGTTTTTAGGCTGATGATCTGTCAGTTTGAATCCATCTGAATTATTGCAAAACAGGAAGAACTAATTTGCCTCTCTAGCTTTGATGGCAATGCTGCACTGTATGCTGGCTACCATAGACTAGAACGTATGGAGAAAGCCATCAAAGATATCACCGCTTTGTTTACTATGCAACATCTAAGTAGCCTATTTGAACATCAAAGTTTAATTGTAGGATGTAGCAATGTCTGCCTCAGAGGCGGTCGGTACCATTAGGCAAGGTAGGCAGCTGCCTATGGTCCCAAAAGATTTAGGGCCCAGTGAAAATTCAAACTGAAATACAATTTCAAAAATACAATTAAAGCTGCAAGCAGCATTTTGCGGGTTTCGGCATTGAAGCTACTACTAGCCAGATTGCAAATTTCTTTCAACTTATATCCATAGTTGCAAGCAATACGACATTTATGGTTTTTCCTTTCCTATAGTGCCCCCATGTGGCCAACTTGAAACATAATTCACACAAAGTAAAATCACAACCCGGATCATGTGTACCAAAAGTAATCTCACTGAGGGACAAAGATCAATAGATAGTGTTATAGCTATTATACCACCACTGTTTGGCCAAACTGTACTTGCATGTCCTGAAAACTATTGCAATGTAACATTTACCTCCAATGGTATTATAATAAAATTACAATTACTTATAAAGTCTTTCCCAGCACAGAACATATTAATGAATTCAACTATCAGCTTGTTGTAAGATAATGATGGGGTCAGAAGAGATAGTCATTATCATTTTCAAAAGATAGGTTTAATTCAGTATGTGTATTAACACCAATGATTAAGCAAACTATTTCTCTTAGAACTGTCTAATTTTGATGATCAAAAGACTATTACAGGTGGCAACAATAATACCAATACAATTCCAGATTTTCATTTTTTTGGAAAATACCCTCCCTATTCTTACTGTAAAAATATGTTGACTTAGGTAGGGCATGGGCATATAGCCTACATACCCATGTGTTATTGTTGAATTACAACTCAGATTTCATATTAATTTAACTGCCATGTCTACAATTTAATGGCACAATTGATAAGTTTACCCCCTGTTAGAAGTGGAACTGTAGAAACAAATGAAAACAGAGAAATTACTTAACTACTGAGAATGGATTATCCACTGAGGCTTGAACACGTAACACCCTCTCTATCAAAGGCACATTTTAATAGCTAAAGCATTTGTTAAAATGTTCATGTCACCAGAATGATTTAAGGTGAACTAACGCTAGCATAGACTGAGGCACTTCTTACAATTATTTATAAAGAAATAATCATGGCAACGTTGCATTTCACTAAACATTTGCTTATATTGGCAAGTCGTTGTTCAAATGAAAACAGAATAAACTTCTACATGAGCATACATACTGAGGCTTGAAAGCATGACACCATCTCCACAAGGTCAAGTTATTATTAGCTAAACCGCATGTCATAATGGACTAACGTTAGCTTAAACTGAGGTTAGTTAAACATATTTCCGTTAGCTAACGTTACTAGCTAGCCAATGTGGTTAGCAATTATCGCTAACGTTAGTGTCGTTAGCTATTTTTAATTGACTCTTCTAGCTAGTTATTTAATGAAATAATCATGGCAACATTGTATTCCACTAAATATTTGCCTATAGTAGCAATTAATTGCACAAATGAAAACAGTGGATTAACATAGTTACTGAGCATTGATTAGCTACTGAGGCAAGAAAACATGACACCATATCTAAAAGGCAAATTATTAATAGCTAAATTGTTTATAATGTTCATGTCATCACAATAATTTTAGATGGAGTAACTAGCTAGCTTATTTAAATACAATGTAAAAATAACAAAAATATAGAACATGTAAATTTACTTGAACTTGAACAACTAGCAAAAATAGAACACTTACAACAATAATAATAATAAAAAAAATTGGTGGCAACTATGTCCAGCAAATATTTTAATAAAGCTATTTACACCTTGGCAATTATTTGGCAAGGCTGCAGATCCATTGCCATAAACTTTGCTATTGCATTTGTTATTTCTTTGGTACGAGTTGAGTTTATTGGTAGTTTGGCTCTAAATGTAGCTGGGATAGTAGGTTGAGTGAGTGTTTTCTTTCCACCTAAAATCAATATTTTTGTGATGCTCACTCTCAATTAACCATTATCTAAAACTGTTCATGAATCACCTACCAGACTCCTAATAAAAACCACTAGCTACTAACTAATGAGGCAATATGAATTCCATGTACAGTATAGTGTGTTGCATTTGTGGTTAAAGAGGGAGCAGAAAATATAGTTTTGCTGGATGCAGCGAAGTGCCCCATGATTTCACATTATACTTGTAATTTTACAAATTCTCCTGAGTAATTCGTACAATAAATTCACTGCGGCACTGAAGAGTTTTTCTGCAAAAAATATCCTTTGTACATTATAGTGGGGAGATGGAAAATATAGTGTGGTTGGATGTATTACTCAATCCCTCTCCAAAGCTAATGAGCACAAGCAAATTAACAACACTAACATCAAAATAGGATTTCTTTATATTTGATAATGTTCTCTACATTAACTTAAGCTCTAACCATTTCTCAGAGTGCTCCACTTTATAATATTCTCAAACTTATGTAAAGTATTATTGAAATAGTAATTTTGTTTCGTTTATAATTTCCCCTACATAGTTTTCCTTTTGAAAATGTAGCCTACACAGTCCAAACTATAGACACACTGCAGACCTTTATTTTGAAGGCAACATATGAAATCGGAAGTCTTATTGTTGTTGCCAAATGTATATAACGTTTCACTGCAAACTTTTATTTTGAAGTCAAAATACAAAAACCGCATACTGTTGTTGCTAAGTTAAATAAAAAATAGGCCTGCAAGTATAGAGCAGTATAGTTGTTTTTAACTGTTTTGTGAGTGCAATTCGTTTAATGCCAAATCCTTTACATGAACCGTACACGATCAGTTGCATGGATATGGTGGAGGTGGTAATCGCTGGCCACAATGACGTGCAGTTACTTAATCACAGAATCGCAAACTCCTTTTAAATTTCACAGTTCGACATCTAACTTACACATATTTGAACTAGAATCAAAATCGGTACACCACTACATCCTATATTAGCATGACAGTGTATTTTCTAAGTCCATATATCGTAGATTAAATGACAAAGTATTCATCCCCTCTTGAAAGTCATTAGCTCCTGACCAACTTCTGTACATCTAAATGACAGCTACATTTATCTACTACCTTGCTGGTTAAAACGAATTATTACCTGGTTACAGTCCTAGCCTGCTTACCTTTCAAGTAGGTACAGGTCAGTAACCAAAACAAACGTGTTGGACAGGCATTTGATTTTCAAAGGGGGGGGGGGGCACGGTTATCCTACTTACCAACAATGATTAGTGACTTCAGCACAATGGACGCAAAGCTAATGATTCTAGCATGTATGGCTGCCTATCGCTATGGGCTATTAGAGGCTATTGTGATTCGACGTAACCATCCCACATTCACAGTGACAGTGGAATAAAGCATTTAACAAGAGGCTTACAACACTAATTACAGAAACATGGTGAATGAAACCATCAAGGATGTACAGTACCATTATGCAGTATGACAGGACTCAGCAACACAAATATACATCGCAAAGCCCAAATCAATGACATTACAGGTACCAAAGAAACAAGAACGTACCCACAAAAACGATATTCCCTCGACGCTGTAAGACAGGTGTACTTTTCGTACTTATGCCATGTTCCTCGCAATTTCCAGCTTTTCTCAAAATAGGCTTTGCCCGTAAATCCGCCACCAAATCCATTTCTTCTACTCTATTGTGCATTAAGAAACAACAGGGCGCAGTACAAATCTAAACAAAAAATCTAACAGAAAGCATTGCATCTACTACATACTTAACCTGAACGGTTGCTAGTTGGGGGGTTTTTCGACCCTTCCTCACAATTTCCATGTTTTCTCTAAAAAGGCTTTGCCAGTGAATCCGCCACCAAATCCATTTCTTCTACTCTATTGTGCGTTAAGAAACAACAGGGCTCAGTACAAATCTAAACAAAAAATCTAACGGAAAGCACTACATCTAAAAAATCTCAACCTCTCAAAAGAAAGTTAAAATCAATATTAGATGTTCCTACATTACGTCCTAACTAGTTCTACCTCAGTTAGGTAGCTGGCTCTCCGATCACACCACCTGAAAAATGAGCACGTAGGCAAGCTAGAAAGCTGCTACGTGCCAAAGAACAGGCTCGTTATGATGAACTCGAAATCTGATTGGTTGAAGAATATGACAATCAACAACCTCCTCCCCATTTGCTTCAACAGAAGATGGGATTCACTCGAAATTCTATAGGCCTCAGTATAGATTTTCACCCGGAGACAGCACATGTGGAAAATCTGATTGGATAAAAGCTCTGCTTTATCTGAGCTGCACTGGAAACAGCACAACCGAGGGAGAGAAAACCAATGAAGCTATGTCAGCAAAATGATGAGAACGAACTTTGTAAAATACATCTAGCGATAATGAAAATATATATTAAATTACAAAAATATAATTTTCGGATTCTGACATAACTAGGCAAACAAAAAAGGCCTCTGGTCAGCAGCAGTTTAGAAAAATATCTTCTTGTATACCAAATAATAACTTTATCAAGTCGTCAATGTTTAGTAATTATTAGCGACATAAAATGTTAACTAGCGTGTCATTAATTACCATTTCTGAAATTTCCGAGATAGTTTAAAAAATACCTCATTCCCAATTATCGTCTACCATACTATTTTGTTCAATTGCATTATATTTCGTTTTTATTGATGTTGCAAATGACAGGCTAGAGCGTTTTACCTACCTTACTTGCCGTCCGGTAAAGAAAAAAGACTGATCAACTTAACATTACATGATGTCTGGTCTGCCGCACATGTGGTATTTCACGATTTGCAACTTGTCTGCTAAAAATTGTTTACCAAACAAAGTCAGATACAGGTGACAAAGATGAGTGACTCAGAGACAGGAAGGTAATCAAGATTTGAACTTCCGGTCAGATTGGTGAATCGTCTTGTTAAACCATCTTTGATCGCAGAAACATTTGGTCCCAGAATTCAGTGGAATGAAAACAAAAATGGCTGCGCACGTAAACAGTAATTAGCCAAACAAGCTCAACATAACCTTCATAAAGGTGTTTTTCACTGATCGTATTTGTCCATTACTAAATATGCAAGAATCGGAATTCATTATTTTTCACCATCTTTAGTGAAATAGTGAATAATCACGTAAATAAAGG
>JACXGI010017487.1:0-14443 GCA_016801175.1 Esox masquinongy
TTAGAAACACTCCCCTGTCTCCGTCATTAGGAGAGGGTCAGAAAGTGACAAGATGGTGGCAAATACCAAGTTGGAATACTGGACCAAAAAAATACCTCTAATTAAGCAGCCTTTTACAAATTAAAAACATGCAGTTTGATGCAGACATTTAGAAGATACACAGTTAGGGGAATCAAAAATGCATTTAGTGTTGCCAAATGCAGGTTAGTGGAAAAATCTCTGATTGTGTCGTAATATAAGCTTACCCTGTAACTGGTGACAGAGAATCCAACTACCTGATTTATTTGACCCCCTTTTCCCCAATTTAGTCATGTCCAATTGTATCAACTTTTTTCCCTCCAGTCTGCCCCAGTTAGCGCTGTGGCCAAACCACCTGTGATCCAGAAAATACCTGTTTTTGAAGCCTCCCCAGTTCCTTGGTGATGTTTGCCAATTTGCCTCACTAATGGGACCTCCCAGCCACTCTTAAATCTAGACTGTTGTGGTTATTTTGGTGCTACGAAAATGTGCCTTAAACCACTACACCACCTGGGAGGTGTCAGATAACCAGTTTCAAACAGTAGCTACTCAGTCTTCCCAGCTACCTGCCCTAGTAACACTTACTGCATGTTGTTATATATTTCAGGTTCATGAACAGGCGGGCCTCTGCTAACTGCCGATACCAGCCCACCTGCTACGAGCATGCTGCCAACTGCTATACTCACGCGGTGAGTTCACAATTCCCTAAGGCCTGTTATATAAAGGTTTGGCAAATGTAGAATATGCTTTGATGTGACCGCAATCTTCTGACCCCAAGAAGAACAAAAAGCAAAAGCAAAAAACAAAAAGCAGCCGAAATCAAAAGAAGAGTTATAACAAATCCTGCGACCAGTTTGGAAGGCTTTACCACAGGACTACATCATTTTTCAAACTTTGCTTTTGTTCCTCTAAAATTACACATCGATTGTTGTTTTTCTGCATGCTTAACCCTATTGACCTCGTGTTGATAGAGAGAACCCTTTCATTGTTAGACTTCCTGTGTCTGTACCATGCAGCTCCTCATCGTGCCATCATTTGTGGGCATGGCCCTGTTGCACTGGCTCTCAGCCAACAACTGGGAGAAGATCACGGCCTGGGTGTATGGCATGGGCCTGTGTGCTCTCTTCCTGGTCTCCACTGTGTTCCACATCATCACCTGGAAAAAGAGCCATATGAGGTAAAGAGGCACATGAAGGTGTTGAATCCCTCCAGACTAATTCATACTCACTAGCCTGGTGTAGCCAAATCCTAGGCCCTTGTCATGATTCTGCCAATGTGAATCTAAACTGTTAAAATTAATATTCAAGGAAATTAACCAATTTGAAATGTGTGTGTTGTATCAGATATTGAATAACTAAATAGCATAAAACATTGTACTGTCAAATAAGAGCCCAGGCCGTTTTGGTGGCAATTTAGGTATTCAATTTAAAATATCATCAATAATAAATAATGCACTTATGCCGAGTTGCTACATTTTCTTAGTATATAAGGTATTGTTTTTAAAATATTTAGTAAAATTAGTAGATAATTACTTTTTGATGAATTTTTTGAATTTTGTATGGATATACCCACACATTTAAATTATATACTCTTGCTTCTAGATATCTAGACATTGTTTGCAGACATTTCACTTTAATTTGAGTGTGTACTTTCAAATCATAAATCATTTTCATCATAATTTGTGAATTTCACTGCCAAAAATAGTTATTTAAATTTCAGAGTTGTTGTGATAAGTGTTGAGACTGAGTTAAATACCTGATGAAGAGTTACCGTGTAGAGTTATCATATAGATGCAGTGTATACGACTGAATGCAACAGACAATATCTGTAACTGTTGATGGTTGTAATCTATGCAAGAAAATCAAAAGAGAATGTGATGGTAACACTGTATTTTTAACCCTTCATTAGATGCTCTTCTGATAGGTTGTTGATAGTATAGACTATTGGTTGATAAGCAACATTTTACTATAGTTCAGTTTAGAATAGGTGTTTGGTAAGAGTTAAGTTGAAGGGTTATAGTAAGTAGATCATCGGTAGAGCATCTACAAATGTACTATTGGGTCTCTTCAAATGCTTTGTTTCCAACATGAATGTCAGTGTTTGCGCACACTTGCATGCTATATTTTTGATTAGCTAGACAAATAGATGAAACAGTGAAACAAGGGCGTGCTTGACATGCGATACCATGTTTGTTTCTACATCAGAGCCATCTACACCATTACAGACACTGTCGAAGACTGAACACTTGCTGCTAAAATGGATACAGCAATGGGTGAAGGCGTAACGGTCAAAGTAGCCAAACGTCATGCAGCTGGTCATGTGCTCTAATCTAGGAAATGGACTGGTTTGGAGCAGGCAAAATAACAACAACAAAAAAATGAATGTTTTGTGTTGATTCCAGGTCTGTGGAGCACTGCTTTCATATGTGTGATCGAGTGGTCATTTATTTCTTCATTGCCGCCTCCTACACACCTTGGTAAGTTTTCTCATTGTACTTGATGGGGACCCCTTTTCGTTGTTTTCCGGAGCGTGCGAAATGAGCGTGTGATATTTGTTTTCCTTGCCAGGTTGAATCTCCGCGAGCTTGGCCCCCTCACAGCTCACATGCGTTGGTTTATATGGTTGATGGCTGCTGCAGGAACAATATACGTCTTTAACTACCATGAAAAGTAATAACCTTGTTTATTCTTTTGCATTTGAATTGTCTTGTTTTTTTTGCATACAGTGTAAGACATTGCGACTCAGTTGTCAGAGGAATAGTGAATATGTACAGACTAGGACTCAAGGGATACTGTGATAATGGTGATCGCGTGATAATGTTGAGAAACGGGGCCGTTGTACTCTGCACTTTGCTCTCTGCCAATAAATAGAATTACATATATACAGTGCCTTAGTATTCAGACCCCATGACTTTCTCCACACTTTTTGGTGTAAATTTATTGCAAAAAACAGTGTTAAAACAAAACCTGATAAGGGAAAACAAGTTTTTGGAAATTTGCATAACTGTCCAGAACCTTCAGCATGACAACTCGAAATTGAGCTCATATACTTCCTCCTTTTATCTTCTTTGAGATGTCTGTAGAACTTGATTGGAGTCCACCTGTGGCAAATTCAATTGATTGGACAGGATTTAGAAAGGCACACCTGTCTATATAAGGTCCCACACTTTACTGTGCATGTCAGAACAAAAACCAAGCCATGACGTCCAATGAACGTAGACCTCAGATAAAGAATTGTGTTAAGGCATAGATCTGGGGAAAGTTATATACAAAACTGAATCCCAGGAGCACGGTGGGCTTCATACTTGTGAAATGGAAGTTTGTAACCCGAAAGACCCTTCCTCAAGCTTGCTGTCCAACTAAACAAAGTAACAGGCGCGAAGGATCTTAGTCAGCAAGGGGACAAAGTACTCAATGGCCACTCTAACAGAGCATCAGAGTTTCTTTGCAGAGATGGGAGAACCTGCCAGAAGGACAAGACAACAAGCTCTTCAGCGCAACGTTCAAGTCTTTATGGTAGAGTGACTGAACGGAAAGCACTCCTATAGAGACTTCCTTAAAGTAAACCTGATCCAGAGTGCACAGGACCTCAGACTGGGGCAAACATTCACCTTTCAGCAGGACAATGACCCAAAGCACTCAGCCAAGGCAACACTGGAGGGGCTTTAGGACAAGTCTGTGAATGTCCTTGACAGGGCCAGCCAAAGTGTGGACTAAAACCCCATTGGACATCTGTGGGGAAGACCTGAATATTGCAGTTTACCAATGCTCCCGATCCAATCTGACAGAGCTTGAGTGGATCTACAAAGAATAATGGGAAAAACTGACCAAATCCAGGTGTGCAAAGCTGGTATAGGCATACCCAAGAAGACTTAGAGACGAAATTGACACAAATTTCTAAACTTATTTTCGCATTGTTATTAATAGGTATTGTGTGTAGACTCATGGCAAAAGAATTTGCATAATTTTCAGTTAAATCTATAACACGACAAATATAGAGGAGGTGAATAGTTCTGAATACTTATTAGCTTATTAGCCTATTGTGTATGTGGACTTGGTCAATTCTGGGTTTATACTTTTTGTCCATATTTTCTGGTGATTGTCTAAGTCTGTAGTGGCAACGATTTGCAATTCCTGTACATGCTAATTTATTAGGTGAATACATGGTTTTGTTTAATAGTGTCAATGTTTTGTTTGTGATTAAGCCTTTTGAAATGATCTTCGTTTTAATATGGAATATTTGATGTGTCTCTTTGTTTTAGGTATAAAGTTGTTGAGCTTGCCTTCTATTTGACTATGGGTTTTTTCCCTGCGTTGGTAGTGACATCAATGGTAACGTACTCCATTCTACTTAATTAATTGGTGCTTTAATCTCCTTACCCAATCACCTCCACACTCTCAGGTTGACATTGGCCGTGCTGCCATCGGCATCTGCTTCTTTTTTTTACTTTGACAGGGTTTCAAGCTACAGTATCTGAAATACCTTATATGACTGTCTTAACAAAGGTCTTGAGGTGCTCTTGTTTGTAAATCAAGTGTTGCAAAAAGTTAATTTCTGTTTTACTGTGGCAAAGTATATAGATTATTAGTAACACCCCTCACCACAACCAAGTGATCATAGGTACTCCACCAACCTTTCCTTTATTACTGGTCAGCAGAATGTTATTCAGCCCCCAATGCCCCCTGGTGTCTTCTTCTGGTAGTTCAGTCAGACTCTAAAAGCATCCTTTACAGAGCAATATGCTAAACCACACAACTAGATGTTTCTACATTCTCCACAGAACAACACCGATGGACTGTATGAGTTGGCCTGCGGGGGCCTCATCTACTGCCTGGGGGTGGTCTTCTTCAAGTCGGACGGGGTCATCCCCTTTGCCCATGCCATCTGGCATGTGTTTGTGGTGCTGGCTGCAGCCGTGCACTACTACGCCATCTGGAAGTACCTCTACAGGAGTCCCCGCGCTGAAACTATCCGCAACGCCTGACCCTCACCGCGTCAGGCTGGCTGTCTTGAGAAGTCCGGTGCCCTCCTGTGCCTCTGGACCGAGGCACTAGCACATAGCTCACAACTGCTAGCAGTGGTAACTACAGCCGAAAAGTTTACAAAAGCGACCATGTATTGTTTACTGTTTTCTAACCAAGGTGGGGAACAGTTTTTCGGTTCATACCTGACTGTACAAATTTCAAACAAAGGCTACTTGTGATGCTGTTTTTGTACAACGTTTACCATTTGGTACCCCAAAAAAATTAAAGTGATCTACTTTTTGACCATTTTGCAATTATCTTTTGCACATGAGGATACATTGGGCAGTATTTTATGTATTCAAATTTTTTTTTACGTGAAAGTCTGTCACATTCCATAATTTAGTATCTTGTGATTATTCTGTTATCTTACTGAACAGTAGTTTGGAAGGAGATTCAATTGAGGTTTCGCTCTACGGTCAATGTGCACTGTAGATAAAGAATAGTAATTCATACACTTTGTCTAATGTGAGTTCTGTATTCTGCATTTTTATCCCTATTTAAGTGCAGTCTTATTTTTCTGAGGCACTTTTGTATCATAAGAACCACAAATTATGTCTGGGAATGTCGTTGAATAAGTACTCTGATTTGTGTTTCTCACAAAGTCAACCGCTGCTCAGCATTGCAGTTGTAGTAATTAACATGGGTCTTCCTATTTCTCTAAACTTCTAGAAAGTACATCTGGGATGTACTTCTGTACAGATCGACTGCTGCCAAACTCATGGTGCAGTACATAGTTCCAGTATATCACACACTTCCTAATTTTAAAAACTCTCCTCGCAGGCTCAATTACATTTCTGTACTTTGTGTTCATTTTCACCAGTTGTGTTTCAGATGTTTATTGCTACGGCATTCCATACTTTCCCTTTCTATTAAGGAGTATTTTTCCTTCTTTTCCATTTCAGTTGAGAAAGTGTTGATGCTACTATGATTTTGGGTAAAGATTGTGGCCAATCAGAAATGTATTAATCTCTTTACCACAATGTTTTGTAATATTTGTATATTCTGTTTTGGTACAAAATCCCATACTGGCCTTTTTAAGGGAAACCTCTGCTTCTTGTTAAATCTACTTTATCCACTGGGTGTTTTGGTGCTGTACATATAATAGAAAGTTTCACACTGTAAGAAATAGGCCACTAATGTGTTGAAAAATAAATGCCCTCAACATTTTTGCTTTCTTCTCAGCATTTGTCCATTTCTTGTAAATGTGTAACTGTAATTAATTTCTGATAGGTTATCACAGTGGAAGAAATGCAAATGTTTCCTCTGTAGGTCACCAAAGAGAGTCTATTTTTATTTGCCTGTTATTCCAAACAGATCAGATTACATTGTTGTCTATGGTAGAGCCACTGTAAAGCAGACAGTGTTCTTCAATAGTAATCTGCCTTAGTGAATCTTAATGTACACTGCTCAAAAAACTTAAGAGAACACTTAAATCACACATCAGGTCTCGAAGTAAATATATTAAAGATCAAAATCTTTACTGTACATTGTAATTTGTTGAGAACAAAATGACGTAACAACGGTCAATAGAAACCAAAATTACCAACCGATTGAGGGCTGGATACAAACTCACACCAAAAATCAATGTAAATAATTGAAATCACAGGCTGTTCCAACTTGCATGAATTTCATCACGGCAAATCATAATGTGACAACATCTGGGCATGCTCCTGATGAGATGGCGGATGTTGTCCTAGGGGATCTCCTGCCATACCTGGATCAGGGCATCAGTGAGCTGGACAGTCTGTGGCGCTACTTGTCTGCATCAGATGCACCGATTCATAACGTCCCAGAGGCTGTCAGTTGGATGTAGGTCCGAGGAACGTGAGGGCCAGTCAATTGCATCAATGCCTTCATCATCCAGAAACTGCCTACACACACTCTGGCCACACGAGGCCGGGCATTGTCCTGCACCAGGATAATGCCCACTGCACCAACGTAAGGTCTGACGTTGGGTCTGAGGATCTTATCCCGGTACCTAACAGCAGTCAGGGTACCGTCGGCTAGCACGTGTAGGTCTGTGGGACTCTTGCCAAGGATGTGCCTCCCCAGACCATTACTGACCGACCGCCAAACCGGTCATGCTGGATGATGTTGCAGGCAGCATAAAGTTCACCACGGCATCTCCAGACTCTCACGTCTGTCACATGTTTAATGTGAACCTGCACTCATCTGTGAAGAGAACGGGGCGCCAATGGTGGACCTGCCAATTCTGGTGTTTTCTGGCAAATGCCAATCGAACTGCACGGTGCTGGGCTGTAAGCACAGGTCCCACTAGAGGACGTCAGGCCCTCGCGGAGTCTGTTTCTGACAGTTTGGTCAGAAACATGCACACCAGTAGCCCGCTAGAGGTCATTTTGTAGGACTCTGGCAGTGCTCCTCCTGTTTCTCCTCACAGAAAGGAGCAGATGCCAGTCCTGCTGCTGGGTTGATGCCATTCTACGACCCTGTCCCGGTCTCCTCATGTTACAGCCCATCTCCTGGTATCTCCTCCATGCTCTTGAGACTGTACTGGGACACAAAGCAAACCTTGTGACGGCATGTATGGATGTGCCATTCTGGAGGAGCTGGACTACCTGTGCAACCTGAATGGGCTGCAGATACCACCTCATGCTACCAGTAGTGACAAGGACACTAGCAAAATGCAAAACTAGAGAACAATCAGTCAGGAAGGATAAGGAGAGAGCAATTGTCTGTGTCCACCACCTGTAAAACCAATCCCTTTTTGGGAGTTGTCTGGCTGTTGCCTCTCCAGTGTACCCGTTGTCAATTTCATTTGCACCAAAACAGGTGACATTGATTCACAATCGTTTATCCTCCCTAACTGGACAGATTGATGTCCCTGAAGTTTAATTGACTTGGGGTAATACTGTGATGGTTACATGTTCCCTTAATTTTTTTGAGTAGTGTACAGCTCCGGAAAAAATTAAGAGACCACTGCCCCTTTTTCTTTCCTTTCCAAAAAAGTTGAAAAGGAAAGTTTTGAGTGAGAACAGAAGCATTCAATTTGCAGTGGTCTCTTAATTTTAACCCTTCTGTTCCTCATTCAAAACCTTACTTTTCAACTTTTTTGGAAAGGAAAGAAAAAGGTGCAGTGGTCTCTTAATTTTTTCCAAAGCTGTATATTCCAATATCTTAGCCAAACCTTTCCTAAAATAGTATTTCCCCTTGATGAGGAACAACACAAAGCCACTGGAACATGTATACCAGTCGTGGAATTATTTAGTAACCATGTACTGAACATACTCCATACTGACCGTCTCCCAGCTATCTGGGTTTACTCCTTAGATGTATTGGTTGTGTGACATTGCTTTCCTTACTGTATTTACAGTCTGAACATATTACTGACTCAGGGTCAGACTGCTGCATTTGGCTTTCCAAGCATTTTAACAAACATTCTATTGTGCAGAGAAATTTGCAGAAAATCTTTTCCTGCCGTTATTCACATCATCATAATGCAACATTCTTAAGTACTTTTGTTCACATATCACATCATTTAAATAAGGTCACCAATACCAGAATAGTCTGCTTGGCAAAAGTGCTTTAACACTGCCGCACGATCATCTTGAAAGTAGATCATTTCTATTTTAGTGAATTTTAAATTTTAAAGATTTTCAATCAGAGATTGTATATCTTTTTAAATCTGCTTTTAAACTCCTATGCTCATGCACCATTTCAGCTCGTTCTTTTTTTTTTTTTTTTTTACTATGCATGGTACTTTCTTGGATTGGGCCCTCTTAAAAGAGACAAAAATCTCAATGTGACTTAAGCATGATTGGTAATCCGTTCCAGAACTGCCTCGAGTAAAGCAAGTGTGACACATCAAAAATAAACTAAACTTACTTTATTTGACTCTACATAGTACATACAGAAAGGAGACGGCCAAGGGCAGAACAGCATCAATAGACAGTATATTATGCATTCATTCTATGACATACAAGACAGAATACTTTCATTTTGGATCTTTGTACACTGTGAAACAGTCCATTGGTGTTGCCATGAATACGATGGTAATCAGTCCATTGCAGTGTCTGAAATAATATTTTGTATATATATATATAATATATTCGCTGCACTAGATCTCAACCTATCCGAGTGGTGTTGTGGGAGCATATGGCGTTACTGAGAGACTGAGGAAGAGTCAATGTATTCAAGGCACTGGAACAGACTCAGAATTATGGTTAATCTTTTTCCATTTATGGGTGAGGTAGTGATATCACTCTACAGGACAGTTTGAGGGTCATGTGTGGACTTGTTTTGGCTTTATCCTCTTTCATTATATGGTATGTCTGTGCAAAGGACTAGTACAACTACATGGAAATGTAACAAAACTGATACCTGGGGATGAGCTATAGAAACTGAAGAAAAACCACCTCCATATGCCAATTATCCACTGTGAAAATGTTATCTCTCTTGCATTGGCTGAACCGTGGTCTGGAACAGGTTAGAAACTACTTTGAAATGTACACAAGACGACAATATCAGATATTTAATTATTACACCAGAATTTGAGAGATTTTAGTAAGCTTTACAGTGTCATTAGTCATCAAAGAGCAGCTACAGTAACCTGTTTTTGCCTCTATGGTGACTTAGTCCTAAGTAGTAACATAGACTTTGCTTGGAATATTATTTTATACCCATGTATGACTAGGCCTGGTAAACATTTTCATTTTTAACACCAAAAGACTCAAGTGACATATTTGGATCCACTTAGTAAAAGGACCATGGTATAAGTCTTCTTGAGAGACTAGTGGTGACACTGAAGACAATTATTAGCAACCCAGTGTTGGTAGTCTCTCCTGTGCGAGTGTGTCCTACAGAAACAGATTAAGGATCATTCCATACATTGTCTTCACAACTTCATTTTATGTTGGTTGGTGAGACTCGATCTTAAAGCGCTATGATTCCACAACAAAAGGACCCTAAAGATTACTAACAGCTACATCTTGGGTGTATAACCAGGACACAGGAGTGTGTTTAAAATAATGCCCAAAAATATTGGTTGATGCTGCTGGAATTGGATGAATCTCTGTAAAACTAATATATTATTGTTATATATATATATATATATATATATAGGAATATATCAAAACACCACTAAATTGTTAGTGTTAGTAATATATTTGCATTCTTTAATAATAATAATAATATTATTCTGGATTCTGTGTCTTTAAAATACATAGCCAGTAGTGTATAGGAAAAATACTGTACAAAAAGAACTTAGAATAGCTTTATATAAACATCTCTTATAACCACTATGTCATATCTGTACTGAATCTTTTTGGTCTGTAGTAAACAAATTGATTGGGTTAACCACAGTATTGGACAACACCATACAACTTTTTCAACATCTTTTACATTCATAAAGCCATCTTAGAGAAGGCAAACACATAGCTACAAAAGAGACTACAGAAATCTGTATTGATTCTTAGAATAACCACTCTTGTTAATCATGCTTTAAAAAAGGAAAGAATTAAAACACTTTCGCAAACTGATTTGCGAATAGATTGAGGTTTGTGTTCTGAGAAATCATGCTGAAATATTAAAATAAAAACAATGAAGATGATAACAACAACAATAATAATACAACAACAAAAATATAAGTCATTGTAATAACAATTACCAATTGAATATTTCAATGAATTCATCTGTCCGCAACAGAAAAGATACATAAATATCAGGCAGATTAGACTAAGGAAGTAGAAACATTGCGCTGGGTCAGATTGTGAGGAACGCATTAGATTAGTGCAGAGAGAGTTTAGCTGAGTAGTGGGGGTGGAACCCGCTGGAGTAGTCAGACCACAGAGATTCAAGAGGGAAATCTGTTCATCACCACCATGCAAGCTAGCGCAACTCGCAATAGAGCAAGACTGTGGTGTGACACGACAGACAAGATGGGTTGTGGGATATACTGGATACCCAGAGAAATGCTTGGATTGGGGAATCAGTGTGGGGAGAAAAATATGAATAAATATTAGAATATGTTTGGAAAGGGTTATTGCTCAGGCTGATCGAAAAACAATTCATTGTTTTTTCCATGTCAACTGTACAGTTATGTCGAGGTTTGCGAGGTTAAAAAGAATGAAACAAGAACAATATTAATCACAATAACAGCTTAGAGGATTTGATGAAACTATCTCATAGTGACAAAAAATGTATAATATTAACTGAAGTATAATAATAGAAACATCAAAAAAGGACCATTTCAATTCACGCACAGCACAAACTGGTCAGAAGGTCCAGCATGCCTCCAACTGTGAACAAAGGCTACAGGAAGGTACTAAAGAGAAAACAAATACAAAATAACAAAACCTTTCCCACGACGTGTCACCGGAGGGGAGGGGGTCTTAGGTAGCATAATCACTCTCAAATCAGCACTAGAAGAACATGAGGATGAGGACGACAGACAGGTACAACAGTTCTCAGTCCTGATCATACGTAGAAAAAGGTAAGAAAGAGGAAAAACGAACACTAAAAGGACAAGGAGACGGGGAGGGGCATAGTGAGTGGGTTGGCTCATTAACACTCGTAAGTGCTTTGCAGTAGTTGAAGGAAGGAATTATGTACACTACTGTTCAAAGGTTTGGGGTCACTTAGAAATGTCCTTGTTTTCCATGAAAACATACACAAGTTTGAATAGGGAATATAGCCAAATGAAAAGGAAATATAGTCATTGACAGGATTAGAAATAATGATTTTTAATTGAAATAATAATTGTGTCCATTCACAATCCTTCGTAACATACGCTACCGTTCAAAAGTTTGGGTCACAAAGAAATGTCTGTGTTTTCCATGAAAACATCCATGAAATGAGTTTGAATAGGAAATCTAGCAAAATGAATGGACAAGTAGTTCTTTCAAAATGAATGGACAAATGGTTTTTAATTGAAATAATAATTGCGTCCTTCATACTTTGCTTTCATCAAAGAATCCTCCATTTGCAGCAATTACAGCCTTGCAGACCTTTGGCATTCTAGTTGTCAATTTGTTGAGGTAATCTGAAGAGATTTCACCCCATGCTTCCTGAAGCACCTCCCACAAGTTGGACCGACTTGATGGGCACTTCTTACCAACTGACTGCTTCTTCCCTAAATAATTCTTGCATAGTTTGGAGCTGTGCTTAGGGTCATTGTCCTGATGCAGGAGGAATGGGCTCCAATCAAGCGGCGTCCACAGGGTATGGCATGGCATTGCAAAATGGAGTGATAGCCTTCAAGAACCCTTTCACCCTGTAAAAATCTCCCACTTAATCACCACCAAAGCACACCCAGACCATCACATTGCCTCCACCATGCTTGACAAATGGTGTCAAGCACTCCAGTTTCTTTTCACTTGGCCTGCGTCTCACGAATGTTCTTTGGGATCCGAACACCTCAAATTTAGATTTGTCTGTCCATAACACTTTTTTCTAATCTTCCTTTGTCCAGTGTTTGTGTTCTTTTGCCCATCTTAATCATTTATTTTTATTGGCCTTTTTTTATATGTCTGTTTCTCAAACTAGAAACTCCAATGAATGTGTCCTCTTGTAATTTCTTACATGTAATTGCCTTCCTTTTCCATAACATGAATAGACTGAAGAAGAAAGTTCTTTGTTTTGGGCAATTTTGAGCCTGTAATCAAACCCATAATTGCTCCAAAAACTAGTCTAAGGCCAATTTTATTGCTTCTTTAATCAGCACAACAGTTTTCAGCTATGCAGCATAATTGCAAAAGGGTTTTCTAATGATCAAGTAGCCTTTTAAAATAATAAACTTGGATTAGCAAACACAACGTGCCATTGGAATACAGGACTGATGGTTGCTGATAATGGGCCTCTAATGCTAAAATGTACGCCTATGTAGATATTCAATCAAAAATCAGCCGTTTCCAGCTACAATAGTCATTTACATCAGTAACAATTGTCTACATTGTATTTCTGATCAATTTGATGTTATTTTAATGGATAGAAAACTATCTTTTCATTCAAAAACATTTCTAAGTGACCACAAACTTTTGGTAGTGTGCATCCTATGTACATGTGTGTCTATGAAGGGTGAGTGAGAAAACAGACGGTGCTAACAGAGGCCAGTGACAGAATTCTAATTCTGATTGATAGAATCATATACAGTAGGGTCGTCACCTACAGAGGAGAGAGCGTGGTGGGGGTGGGGCAGTGCCACCAAAAAGGGAGGCACATTGTCCTTCAAACTCTTAGGTGAGGGGATGAGAGGGAGGGCTATGGCATTGCTTAGGGGAGGATTACAGGGGCCCGTGGCGAGCCTCATATTTAGCCACAATATTCTTGGTGCGGCCCAGCTCCTTCCTCAAGTCAGCCACCTCTGAGCGAAGCGCACTGTTCTCTTTCTCCAGGAAGCCGGCGCGGATGGCAATTTGGTTCTCCTTCAACCGCCTGGCATCCCGTGACCTTTTGGCCGCTACATTATTCTTTCTGCGTCTGGCCCAGTACTTGTCGTCCTGAATAGAGACGTAAAACATACCTGTGTGTCACATTTGCTTACACTACATGTAACATTGTGAAAGGTTGTGGAATTCACCTAATAAACAGCATTCCAATTGTGATCTTTTTCGCCATCATCTAGGTCCTTTTACCTTGAGATCTTCAGGGATGAAGACCTTGCGTGCCTTTTTGATCATAGGCTGTGGTTTAAGCTCCTCGGGGGCAAACTTCCGTTTTCTGGGGTCAAACATCTCCTGTCCGGGCACACTTGACAGAGCCAGGTCTGCAGGGTCGGGCTCGTAACCCACGGGGACCTGAATGGACTCTGGGTCGATGGGACTGGGGGTGTTCCTGGCAGCTGAGGGTAGTACTGCGGGGGTAAGAAAGAGAAACATGTTACACGCTCCGCTGAATTTTGACTGGGCACTGTTTAGAAGAGACTCAAAGGTCGAAAAAGGGCTGCTTGTATTAGTCCTGTCCCAGACACACAAAGAGGTGGTGCGTCCAGCATGTCAGACAGCTCTCACTCAAATATTAGAGGATGCTCTGAGTGACATAATGGTTCTTGAGAATATAATAGAAGTTTGGTCTTATTAGACCTCAACTGGTCTTCAACTGAAGGTTCTAACAGTCGGCTTGAAGTGTAATACAACCTCATTTTCAAAAAACTTGGGACGCTGTGTAAAATATAAATAAAAACAGAGTGCAATGATGTGCAAATCATTTAAACCCTATATTCAGTAGAAAATAGTACAGACAACATATCAAATGTTGAAACTGAGAAATATTATCATTTCTGGAAAAATATATGCCCACTTTGAATTTGATGCCGGCAACACGTTTCAAAAAGGTTGGGACAGAGGCACCAAAAGACTGGAAAACTATACAACTGTGTTTGCACATTTTAAACGCCAGGTGGAGCACAGACCACACACACACACACACACACACACACACACACACAC
>JACXGI010017488.1:0-14437 GCA_016801175.1 Esox masquinongy
CCAGCTGGGAGGAGACCTCGGGGTAGGCCCAGGACTAGGTGGAGAGATTATATTTCGACACTGGCCTGGGAACGCCTCGGGATCCCCCAGTCAGAGCTGGCAAATGTCGCTCGGGAAAGGGAAGTTTGGGGTCCCCTGCTGGAGCTGCTGCCCCCGCGACCCGATACCGGATAAGCGGATGAAGATGAAGATGAAGAAGGTTTGGGTGTACACATTCTGACTTGATTTAAGAATGACAATTATTTCCAATGAAACTATTAATTGTATGCAAAACTAGTTCCGATATAAAACATTTTTGGATCTAAATGCAGAATTGTAATGTAAGGACATGTTATTATTTCACTCAGTTTAACTACAATATGTATTTTAGTTAAATATAATCCATAGAATGGGTCTTTGTAGATATATTTGACTTTTGTATATCCAAGCATAATTGAAATATCAAAGTTGCAATATTTATGAATGTTTGGCCATACTCAAGTCTCCTTCAAGACTCCATAGTTGGGCTTCAACGAAATACAAAAAATGTCATCAAGGTATTCCGCTCTGTGAGTGACTTCTGTCTAGCCACTGCAGCGCTACAGAGATGGTTTTCCTTCTGGCAGGTTCTCCCATCTCTCCAGAGAAACTCCACAAGTCTGTAAGATTGCAAAATTGGGTTCTTGGTCACCTCCTTAGCCAAGGCCCTTCTTGTCTGGTTACTTTGTTTTTTCTGCTCTAGTCAGAGTCTTGGTGGTTCCAAACTTCTTCCATTTCACCATGATGAAAATTACTGTGTTCCTACGAATGTTCAGTACTTTAGCAGCTTTTTATAACCTTCCTCAGATCTTTGCTTCAACAAAATCTGAGGTCCACTGAGAGTCCCTTGGAATTCATGGCTTTGTTATTTGCTCTGATA
Source organism: Esox masquinongy (assembly GCA_016801175.1). Classification (NCBI taxonomy): domain Eukaryota; kingdom Metazoa; phylum Chordata; class Actinopteri; order Esociformes; family Esocidae; genus Esox; species Esox masquinongy. The sequence continues at coordinate 899 of JACXGI010017488.1, forward strand.
GGCACTGACCCTATATAGACAGATGTGTCTTTATTAATCATGTCCAATCAACTGAATTTGCTACAGGTGGAATTTAATCAAGTTCTTGAGACCTCTGATCAAAGGACACAGGATCACAGAGTTATAGTTTAGAGTGGCCAGTGAAAATAGCAAGAGTTGTGTCTAAAATGTTGGGTGTAGCATATGTGGCACCCGCCCAATTTAACCTCTGATTAAGAGCTAATAATTCATTTCAATTGACTGATTTCATATATAAGCTGTAAATCATTGACATGTTAGTGTTGCTGCTTTCCTATTTTTGTTGTAGTTATAAACTTGTGGCCTATTTAATACAGATAATTTGGCATTGTAGGCAAAGTAACATATCACAGCCGTCATTTTACATGTGTTATTGCACATTTTGCTAATCGCCAGCAGAGGACGACCATTATTAATCCATTTTCACATTAGTTTAGAATGGTTTACAATTCGGATCCTCATTGTAAAAGTAAGAGAGATCCCATTCTGGAACTCTGACTGTAATCATTTTATTTAATGCTCAATAATATACACATTTGCCAAATAAATTATGGTATATTTTCAATATTCATGTTTGTTTTTTGAAGAATCATAGCTATATTAATTTAAAATATGTTACGTTAAACAAGACATACCAATCTTATTTACAGAGCATAGCTTCATGTGACAATACTGTTTGCTTCATAGTACATAGGCCAACAAACTAAACAGCCTGATGTCTTACGTTTTATATTAGGGGAACAAACATTAAAAAATATGTCTGTTAATAAATATTACAAAATGACAAGCATCCAAAACAAACGTAACCTTGATAGGCATAATAACGTTAAGCATCTGAACTAGTTTTTTTATAATTATAATGATTTTCTAATGAACGAAACGGTACATATAGCTGCTGGCCGAAAACTATTCTTGAAAAGCTTTCTGATGACAAGCAGGCTTGCGTGTAATAATAGCTTTTACCTACCTCCGTACCCTGCTCCAGAGTCAATTGATGGCTAGACAAGTCGCCCAGCCCTGCTCCAATTTAAGTAAAATTAGGTCCGTAAATGTGGCCAGGAGATGGGTGGAAATATCCAACGTTTACACACAATGCACACACGTAACGTTACTACTGGGTGAAATTAAAAGACTCGAGTCAATGGCAATTATTCCTGACATTTATGACTACAAGTGTCTGGTAATCGCTGCTCGTCTCCATTCATGCATCGTCGACGTCGAGTTCTCTCTGTAAATAGTAAAAAAACAAAATCTTCCTGGAATGGATGCACTAATACAGAGAAGATTATAAATTAGGAGATAGCAGTCAATTAATGGAGGAACGAACAATTCTCCGCCCAGTAGACTGGCGACCAATCGTGTTCACGTTGTCTCCAAGCGTCACGAGGTTGCTTAGCTAATCGTTACGAAGTCCTACGTAATGTTATGGAGGTCTCGAATCCAAAAATATACAAAAACATAATGTAACAAGTTAAATGTTTCAGATCTTTTAGAATATTTCGTTAATTTGTGCTAATGGTGGGGTTTTCAGCTAGCTATTTGAACAAGTGTATCCTTTTCACATAATTACCCAGAATGCAACCCGATGACAACGTGCGTGTAATGTAAGGGATTCAAATGGAGTTACCAATCTCTCCCATCGTATCTCTGAATAATAACGTTCTAAGACCGTGACACAGATAAGAGCAAATAGGAGAATAGCAAATTAAAAATGTTTTAATTTTAACAAATCGATTTTCGAGTACTTTCAGGTTTGTTAGCCCGTTAACGCAGTATGGTCGCGTTCCAGGCCGTGTAGTAGCCTATGTAGATTGTCTTGTATTTTGTGGTTGCTTTTCTCTAGTGTAAATATACACTGAGTTAGACACATTTTGTCCCCCATTTGACTTCTATCCCCCCTTCGAAATTAATTTGATTTAGGTACACTTCAAAATCTACTGCAGGGATAACCATTGAGCAGGTTTTACTATAATTATTCTTTGTTAACAGCAGGGTATCATTACCCCTAGCTGATCAATGTCTGCAGTCGACTGTGATACAATTAATAGCATTGAGTTGTGGCGGGCAACCCCCTAAACCTTCTGGCCAGTAGCCCTGAATGGCATTGACTGAGCCATGTTGTAAAAACAAAATGACTAAGATACCCCCAAAAAGTACAACCTTTTTTTCTTTTTTCCATTGTTTTTTTTTTTTTGTTGTGTGAGTGCCTCAGTTTCATAAATTTATATTAGGATTGTTCTCACACATCATTCTTCGCTTTTATTGTGAAATGAAATTATATATGGAAAATACAAAACTGAAATTTCACAAAATGAATAAGTCTAGTGCAAAGCTTTGTTTGGCACAAACCCAATGAAGCACATAATGCAAAGAACACCATCCCTACTATTAAGTGTGGTGGTGGCAGTAGCATGTTATGGAGATGTTTCTCATCATCAGAGATTTGGGCACTTGTTAGGATGGAAGGGAAAATTAATGGAACCATGTATAGACGAATGGTCCTTGAGGAAAACGTTGTCCTCTGCAAGAAAGCTTAAAATGGGGCCATGATAGAAACCGACTATTTTGTTAAGGGAAATACTGCACAATTCAGGTGTGCCAAGCTCATAGAAGCTTACCCCAAACAGCCAAATTCTGTTATTTGTGCAAAAGGTGTTCTAAAATTAATTAACTTATGGGGTTCATAGTAACCTAATGAAGGTATATTATCTTTCATTAATTTTGAAACAAATATTTTAAGAAGTCCATTGACATCAATGAGTACTTAGTGGGACCAATGAAAAAAAAAAGTAAGCTTACTTTCCAATGTAACAAAAGGTGAATGGAAAAAAAATCCACTGTAGCTTAAATATAACCAGTTGATGAAAGCCTACAAGAATTATAAGATATAGGGTATCTGTTGTTTCCCCACTGTCAGGCGCTGTGGTACTGTTCATTATTTTTTGTGCAATGTGGAATTTTGATCAATGTGATGAAATGAGAGAACATAAAGATTATGTACATAAGTTCACAAGTTACTAGGTAAAGAATATGCCAAACGGTCACATGCACTTAGCATTGAGATCAAGATCTGTTAATGCTAGGATATTTCAGTTTCTACAGATGCATTTAAATAGTCCTTTTGTGTAAAAGGCTGTACATTTCTGCATTTGTTCCTCCACAATAGCCAGAATTTTACAGCAACTGTAGTGGACAGTTTCTGCCCTTTGATCACATGCCTGTAGTAAACAGTATGTAGTCAACATGGACAATATATAAACCCATAATATGAAAAACTATAAATACTAATATTGATCATCATTTTGAGAAAAGTTATTCACTCTAATACACAGGAAGGATTAGTGCAGCTTTAAAAAAAAAAAAGGCCAGCTGCCTGTGTAAATTGTTCAGTTCAAAGTCAGAGCTTGTTTTTATCCCCCCAGAGTTCCCTGCTGTCATGAAAGTATTGACGTCATATGTTTGCAATTTATGAGTTGCCAGTTCATAGTCGTTCTGTCCCTCTAGTCCGAGAGCTACAACTCCCAGTTACACAAACATGTTCAGAGAATTCTCGATTATCACCAATGGTAGTCAACTGTCTTCCACTGGTCTTTAATAAACACGTGCAATACCATGAATGTACGTATAGCCGAGCGGGAAGAATAACCATAACTCCATCTAGGGCATTCTGAAATATGTAGCGCCAAGGTTTATGGGGCCACAGTTTGTCTGTGTTGCATAATAAATTGTGCATCAGATTAAACATTCAACATAAAATACAAAAACTTTATAACATTTTTAAATGCCATTTATGCCTGAAAATTATAAACAGTTGGTAAAAACACATTCATAAACAAATAAAACATCAGTATAAAATAGCTTGTAACGACAAGGTTTGCTTGTACAGGGGTATTCTTTCCTGGCATACAGCATGTCAAAAGGTCTATCAATTTAGGATGGTTCTGTTCTTTTTACCAGCTGTTTTCAGAATCTAAAAACAACTGCTAACATTAGCAGTCAGCGGACCCGGAAATAGTATCCTCAGAATAACCAGGGTTAAGAAAAAGACAGCACATGTTGACTCCGGAGCAGTGCCGTTTAATCCAAATTAGCATGTGCTAAGAAAAGGACAGAGTGTACAGATGGTGTTTTGGCAGAACTCAAGATCCTTGCCTTACTGAATCCCCCAAACCCCTATAAACCAACCAAGAATATCATCCTTGAGAGGTCAACTGTTCAGGTCCACCCAGTGGTCTCTTTATTTGACTTCCTGTATACACCGATACCTCTGGCGTGTTTGTGAGAAACTGATGTGAGAATGTCTTTGGCCTGTGTTGCATGGGGTCATGATTCGGGTGGTGTGGGCTGGCTGGGCCCTCCACTGCGAGTACGGAGTTGTGACTGAGCGATATCCGCCAAGGCACTTTGTATCTTCTCCAATAACAAGTCACCTCTGTAAACCACTTCCTCGAGACGCGCTGCTGCATCATGGTTCTCCTCCTCCAACTGCCGCAGACTGGCTGCCTGGGAGGAGTGGCAGGGAGACAGAGAGGGAAAATGAACGACAGGAGATGGGAAGAGAAGGGAAAAGACAGGGAAGGAAGCCCATTAAATCTCCATAAAACATTAATAACTGTAACAATGTGTCAAACAGAGAGAAGTGTCAATATTTCCCACTTATGTACACTTCAAATAACATCTGTTGTGACAGCACTTTAGTGTACTTAGTGATTTACCAAATCACTTTTTTGTATGTCAGAAGTACGGCTCTGGAAAAACAAGGCTAATGTTACCTGCTTGCAAGTATAACTTTTCCAGGACCATGTGCTATTTTCAAAAAAGAAAAGTACAGCAAGACAAACTTAGAAGTGAACTCTCACCTTTCACTTGAAATAACTTACTATAATCATTCTCAACTTGGGAATTACATACCGGTTGTGTTTTTGCAGCTCCCGTTAAATCACGGGATTAAACCACTTACCTGAAGAGCTGCTGTGGACTCCTCGCTTGGCAGTGAATCAATCAGAACGTCCACATCCTTTGCTGTCCGAGCAATCAGTGCAGCAAATAATTGGGCATATTCTACAAAAGAAAATTTGAAGAAAAAGAAACGTTGCTAGGTGTGAACTATTACCATGCAAATACAACTGCCAAGTCAAAATGATCAGCTGAAATAAGCATCAGCAGTGTGTCAAAAAAGTGTTTCCCCAATACTGGTGGCTAACAATCTAAGCAAATGGCAAAGGTGTCACTTGAATTCGGATCACACCGTCCAAAGGCAAATACCAATACTGCAACTTTTCGAAAATTGTACTTGCTTGCTCATGAAACCCAGACAAATTCCATGATTTGTTGGATTTTCAGACAATTTAAACCATAGCTCATTCCTTCGGAGCAAGGATTGTTGATTTTGGAATCGAAAAGCATAATGGAGAAACAATTTACGGTCACCTTAAATGATTGGCAGCCGTGAGAGAGATGAACATTATTGTGACCTCATGGTTTATCTCAAGGATAATCACATGGAAACAGGATGCACCTGAGCTCAATTTCCAGTTTCATAGCAGTCTCAATACTCATGAAAGTGATATTTCTTGGTTTTATTTTTTTGATAGATATTCAAGGATTACAAAAAAGTTTCTTTGCTTTGTTGTTGTGCTATTGTGAGTAGACTGATGAGGAAAAAAATCATTTCAATTTATTTAGATTTTTAATGTATTAAAAATCTAAATAAAAAGCTGTAACATAACAAAATGTGGAAAAATGTAATTATATTACACTTAGCTATATTAAGATTTTCCCACCAACTGCACATGTCAAATTATACATTTATTTTCCCAAATACATTATATCAAAATTACTGTCCCCCTTTGTTTCCATTACTTTGTGCACCCTCCCCGTGCAAGGACAACAGCACCAAGCATTTTCCAGTAATTGTTTATGAGATTTTAGAACACTTCAAATGGGATCATAGACCATTTCTCTATACAAACTTTTCCTGATCCTTGAATTCCTTATGGACTGCACTCTTCAATTCAAATCACAGGTTTTTAATATAATTAATGTCTGGAGTACATATCGGCCATCACAAAATGTTAACTGTGGTCCACTGACCCTTTCTTTGTAAATTGTGGCCCATGCCTTGAGGGACAGAAGGAAAGCCAGTGATTTGCTTGCTCAGTCATCTGGTATCAAAGTACAGACTTCGGCCATACAAGAACTGGACTAGAAGGGTGTGTTGCAGCTACGAAAGCATTCTTGCAATCTCTTCTGCAAAAAGGTTTTCTCAGCTCATCTTCACAAAATAACACTGGGGGAAAGATGCATAATTATGTCTGGCTTAGCAACCTACTTACTCTTTAATGTCCTTGAATGTATGCAGTCAAAAGGGAAGGTTTCATCAAACCGAATGAAACGTGCTGTTTTAACAACTGTTTTGCTCTGTTTGAAGAAACAGGATGTGACCTATCAGAATGTGTCCAGTATAAACTGTTAGAGAAAAAGTTGGACAACTAACTAAAACGTTTGGTTTGGTTAAATGAATATACCTCTTAGATTATATTTGACAAAACGTTTGACAACTAAACATTTTGTTTGGCAGAATAAATACCTTTCAAATCAGGTTGATCGACCAAATCCAAACACTACCACTGTCTAAATAAGCCCCCTCGGATCTACCTGACACAGTAATACCTGAGCTTTAGAAATGTCCTTACCCTCAGTAGGGTTGGATGGCTGGTCCTTGTTGATTGCCGTCTGTATGTTGTTGAATGAAGCTGGGGGGGCACATTGTTGCAATACCCCGATTGCATTGCAAAACTGATCGGCAAGCTGAATAACAAAAGCAACATATCATGAAAATATTGTCATGAGAACTTATTGATTTTATAACACAAAATGGAAAATTATGAGTTTGCTTGTTGCAGAGTTAACGTTAACGGAGGACGAACGATATACCAAAGACTTTCTGTGATATAACGTTGTTGTTAGAGAACTAACCAGCTAACGGTAACGCGCCAGTGCTGTGATTATTCAGCCTAGCATCACGCGCTAGTCCACTTCAAAATATGACGTAAATATAAACGTTACATACTGTCACTTTGTTTTGCATTCAAGTACTTCTAACTCAATTAAAAATCATACCGAATTGACAGCATCTTGAAGTTGCGTTAGTCTGTCCGCCATCTTTCTTGTTTCTCCATTTCCGGGCAGAATGGTGGGGTTTCTTAGCGTGTTATTGCCACCTGCAGGTTGGGGTACACAACGCACAAATCGAACGCACAAAAATAAACTATAGATCTGCGAAATATATGATAAAACGTGTTTTATCAGTACAACATCTAATTGGGGAACAGTGTCTGCTAGAGCCTGTCTTGGGAAAGCGAATCGGTTTGAACGCATAAGAGGTAAATCTTTAAACCTGACACCATGGGATGTACGTTTTGTGCAAAGGCATAGAGATGGCCAGAGTACTAAACTGTGAAAAAAACGTGTTCTAGCATGGACATAAACCCCGAAGACGTCCACAATTTGAATTAAGTCAACTGCGTGTCACTTCCAATTTCAGAAAATTCCTTAATCAACGGTTGTTATTTGGTACATGTAGATTGAAAACCAAGCATTTCATTGCCATAACTTGTTATTGCAAATTACAAATAAACCCTTTGAATTTCTGAACTGAACTTTGATTAATAGGTTATTCATGAGATCACTTACCGGAACGCCGGGAGCAACAAGCCAATCCATTATGCTAAAATTAAACTGGACTGTATCTGGAAGAGTGTGATGGTGTGTTTTTAGAGTGGGTTTTTATTTCTACAGATGATTTTATTTTTTTGGTTTTTGGATGCTGTCACTGTTCAATGTTCACTACCCGAACAGTAGGTGGCGTAATGCACACTGTTTGAGGACCGCTATTATACAGGAAGAAGAGTGAATAAATAGAAGTACATCTTTCCATCTCGATGGTTCAACTCCAATTCGATCCTTTAACCCTAAAACCCTATGCACTTGTGAATATATCGGAGGTTTTAAGCAGGTGTAAACAATATGGGAATAGCGCCCGCAGATAGACGAAGTGAAATATTCCCTATGTTATATGAATCGAATTATCAGATCTTCACAAATACATAGGGTTTAAGCGTCGATTTAGGATTGGACCTGGCTTCTTACATAGTACAGCGGCCGTAGCAGTAACAACAGGAAGTGTTAGTATACAGTTGTGCTACAGGGGTGTTCGGTAAGGTAAATCTACGATTCGCTAACGGGTGTTATAGGAGTATTTTCAAAATACGGTTATTGTTAAATTGAGTCTTTTAGTTTTCGTTGTATGTCTTTTTAGTGAAAGATTCACTCAATTTCCGTATTCCTTTACGTTAGCTAGCTAACTCCTGTAGCTGGTTGTCCAACTATCCTTGTCTACTAACGAACTTGCCATAGGCTAACTAGAATCTTTCTTGCTGCTGCCTAATTTGCAGTTACATCATTCTGAGTGATTGACTGGAGGGATATGAAGGTTGCTAACTAGAAGATTTTGCTAGTTAGGTATTCAAGTTTGGTCATGTAGGTCTAAATCAGATCGACAGCGAAATACCTGTGTCTGAACTGGAGTACTTCTAACATGATGTTGTGTTTGGATTTGGTGACTGACAAGATTTCAGTCCAGGCATTTCGACTATCTCAGGACCTAGTTACTATACTATAGCGCTGGGCTGCGTCAAGATACTTTTCTGGGGTTTTATGTATGTGTATATATGTGCCAAGGTGTAGCCTGATGAGTACATTTGCGTAAGATCTGAGAAGTCTCTCCGGTTAGACCGCTCGGCACAGTCCTCCCAATGTTATTTTAAGACTTATTTGATAAATATTCTGGGGTTACCCTCTAGTTTAGCCCATTGTTACACCATGTCGTTGCATTCAAATTCTCAAGCAACTGCAAGTTAACATTTTAAAGGACGAGGGAGAGTAATTGAATGATGTTTTGGGTCATCTCAACCTAACCTTATTTATGCTCATTCCAGTGCACTTTTCAAACAGGGATGTCGTGTTCATTGGAAAAGGTATTGTCAGATGCCAAGTCGCTGGTGGAAAGACTTCGCAACCATGACAATGCGGCTGAGGTACTTATTGAACAGACAACTTCCCTTAACAAGAGGGTTGAGGCCATGAAACAGGTAATGCCTATCCAGCCCCGTTTGTTTGTTGTTTGGAATGGTACAAACTTGCATTTAACCAACCTTTTGTTGAGTTGAACTGTGCTGACTGGACATCCGTGTATCCTTTTGCAGTATCAGGAGGAAATTGAATCACTGAACCAGGTGGCCAGGCATCGGCCCCGTTCCAGTCTTGTCATGGGCATTCAGCAGGAAAACCGGCAGATCCGAGACCTACAGCAGGAAAACAAAGGTATTGTAAGAGTATGTAGATAAACTGATATACCTTATGTAGATAAACTGATATATATGTAGATAAACATGTATGTAGATAAACTGATATATGTTTGTGCTTCATAATAGGGGCATATCAACAGTTTGAAAAAGGACTCAGTCAGGAGACATCCGCTTAAAAGTGACCATAACGTATCATGACTTCTTTACATGTAGAGTTGAGAACATCCCTAGAGGAGCATCAGTCAGCCATGGAGCTCATCATGACTAAATACAGGGAGCAGGTCTTCAGACTCCTCATGGCCAGTAAAAAAGATGACCCTGCCATTGTCACCCAACTGAAGGAGCAGCACACAACTGTGAGTGATGTCTTGCACGCACAACCGTCACATTACACAGTTGTCCCATTTTTTTTTGTGTACCCCCAATTTCTCCCTTCCCCTTTGTTGGCAAAACGTATTTATATTGTGTCTATGATTACAGGAAATGCAAGCACACATTGACAAGATTAACGAGATGGCCACAGTAATGAGGAAGGCCATAGAAGTGGATGAAGGGAGGTTGTGTGAAGATGAGGAGAGGATCAAGCAACTGGAGGTGAGCCACAGTGTGTCCAAATTCTCACATTACATAGGGTTCAGCATATGCATTTACTTAGAAGTATTAACATGACTTCATAATGTGCCTAGCATACAGTGTACAGTGAGCGGGGAAATGCGCAAATGAACACCGTGTCAATTTGGTCTGTTGCTGGTTTGTGTGATGTTCCTCATTGTTGTGCATGTTTTTGTCAGTTGGAGAACAGTGGCTTGCGTGAGCTACTGGGGATCAGTCGAGAGGCCTTCCTGGTTTTGACGAGGGAGGATGCCTCAGATAGCACATCCTTGTCTGCCCTGTTGACCAGCGCTGACGTCAGCCTCCGGAAGAGTTAGGCCCAGGACGTTAGCTTGGAGAGACTGCATGTGTCTGCCCTCCCGCTCTTACCTTGTACAGCCAATCACCTCTAGCCACAGATGCGAACAATGTCCCAGAGCATACTTATTGAACTACTGCCAGTTACTGGTCACGCTACAATGAAGCTACAGTATATAGCGTCAGACAAGTGAAAAAACCCTCCAGATACAGCAGTTCATTCTTGGCACCCATTGTGTTGCCCATGGAACTTGTGGTGCCTATGGAGTTGTAAAGTGTGAATGAGTGAAAGTAAGTACTGCTCGTGAATGACAATAAATAAACTTGAAGGAAACTAATGTTAAGCTGGTACACCCCAGTTGTGCTCCACAACTACAGTATTTAAGGTGTCCATTAGTTGAGCTTTTATTAGGGTTTAAGCAGTTCACTGGTGAAATCCTGTTCTGTTTTTTTCTGGTTCATTATTATTATCATTATTAGGGTTTGAGCATTTCCCTGGTGAAACTGTGTTGTGTTTGTTACAGTTCATTCCTGTAATTATTATTCTTCCAGCAAAAAAGGGTCCTTTTTGCAAATTCCTGTGAGATAAAATAGTGCAAATGTGCCCAAATGTATATGGTAGTAAAGGCCCAATGTCCACAAATTTTGGTGCAGTGCCATGCAAATCATCCTCAAATTGACACATCGGTCTACCTCTTCACTATGAACATTTTTGCCAAAGGGACCAAGTCCACCATGATGGATTTTCCACTATTTTGGATGTTTTGGAAAAACACTTAAAAAATACACCTATGGCACCAAATGACTGATCTTCATGTACCTTCATATTTGGCATTTAGGTCTTCAAAAGTTATATAAACCAAAGTTATATAAGCCAAGCCAGTATGATTAAAAAAAACAATGAACCTGTGCATGGGCGTGGTTTCGCATACACTACCGTTCAAAAGTTTGTGGTCACTTAGAAATTTCCTTGTTTTCCATGAAAGCATACATGAAATGAGTTTGAATAGGAAATAGTCATTGACAAGGTCAGAGATAATTATTTTTAATTAAAATAATAATTGTCCATTAAACCGCTTTCGTCAAAGAATCCTCCATTTGCAGCAATTACAGTCTTGCAGACCTTTGGCATTCTAGTTGTCAATTTGTTGAGGTAATGCGAAGCACCTCCCACAATTTGGATTGGTTTGATGGGCAGTTGTTATGTACCGTACGGTCAAGCTACTCCCACAACAGCTCAATAGGTTTGAGCTGGCCACTCCATTATAGATAGAATACCAGCTGACTGCATCTTCCCTGAATAGTTCTTGCATATTTTGGAGCTGTGTTTGGGTCATTGTCCTGTTGTAGGTGGAAATTGGCTCTAATCAAACACCGTCCACAGGGTATGGCATGGTGTTGCAAAATGGAGTAATAGTCTTCCTTCTTCCAAAATCCCTTTTAGTCTGTACAAATCTCCCCCTTTACCACCACCAAAGCACCCCCAGACCATCACATGGCTTCCACCATGCTTGAAAGAAGGCATCAAGCACTCCTCCAGCATCCAGTTGCCTCTTCACTCTTGATGTTGAGACTGGTGTTTTGCGGGTAATATATAATGACGCTGCCAGTTGAGGACCTGTGCATCTGTTTCTCAAACTAGACACTGTAATGTATTTGTCCATTAGCTCAGTTGTGCACTGGGGCCTCCAACTACTCTTTCACATCTGGTTAGAGCCATTTTGCGCTGTTTTGTAAAGGGAGTAGTACACAGCATTGTACGAGATCTTCAGTTTCTTGGCCATTTCTCACATTGAATAGCCTTCCTTTCTAAGAACAAGAATAGAATGAAGTTTCAGAAGAAAGTTCTTTGGTTCTGGCCATTTTGAGCCTGTAATCTAACCCACGATTGCTGACGCTCCAGATACGCAACTAGTCTAAAGGACAGTTTGATTGCTTCTTTAATCAGTACAACAGTTTTCAATTGACCTGATGGTTGCTGATAATGGGCCTTTGTATGCCTACAGTATGTAGATATCCATAAAAAATCAGTCGTTTCCAGCTACAATAGTCATTTACAATTGTAAATCATAATATCTACACTTTCTGATCAACTTGATATTATATTAATGGACAAAAAGTGTGTGTTTCTTTCAAAAACAAGGACATTTCTAAGTGACCCCAAACCTTTGAACGGTAGTGTATATATTACAGTTAGGCTACATTTATTACATTACAAATGTATATCCAAAATTCTGTCTTTAATAGAAAATGTTAGGTACAAACATTTAATGTTGAGATCTTAAATTGACATGAAGACAGACAATGCATCAAGTAACATGTTCATGTTGAGATTTTAAATATTTTAACACGCTCACTTTTTTTCAGGTTTCAGATGAAATTTTAATTTCCTTTTTTTAAATCTTTTTTTTTATTGGACAAAATACCATCAGCAGACATGAACAATACTGAGAGTGAAGACATTTCCCCCCAGTAGATCCCCTCCCACCCAGCAACCCATCCACCCCTCCACTCCAGAAGCCTATGACTCAATCAAAATAATTGGTGTACTTTCAAGTAATGGAATATTACATTGTAGTGAGTCAAAGTAAATAACAGGCTTCACCACTATGCTAATGACAGTGGGGAAAATATTACATTCTGATATGAGTTATTATGGCACAAATTTGCATTGCAAAAAACACTTCAAACCCTACTCCTATAGTACAAAATGACCATTATTAATGTAATCTAATATTTAGCATCCATGGATAAAGCCGTTTACTTTTTATATTAAAAAGTCCTGTTTGTCAATAAAAATGTCAGCTCTAGATGAATAAACCTTGAAGTGTGGTTTTGCACATAGCCATATTAATCTGACACAGATATTTGCATTATAAAACCAATTAAGGTTAATGTCCTGAACACTTACAATGTAATATGCAGGTATATTCAGTTTGGCCAAGTAGTGGCACCATAACAGCCACAAGACAATCTTATCTGTTGTTCTGTGTCATTCAGTGTGATTACATTTGTTACACATGATCTGATCTGGGTTGAGTCTAGTTTATACAGGTGCTGGTCATAAAATTAGAATATCATCAAAAAGTTGATTTATTTCAGTAATTCCATTCAAAAAGTGAAACTTGTATAATGTATACATTCATTCCACACAGACTGATATATTTCAAGTGTTTATTCCTTTTAATTTTGATGATTATAACTGACAACTAATGAAAACCCCAAATTCAGTATCTCAGAAAAT
>JACXGI010017490.1:0-14430 GCA_016801175.1 Esox masquinongy
CTCACAGTGAGCAGGCTCTAAACAAGGACTCACAGTGAGCAGGCTCTTAACAAGGACTCACAGTGAGCAGGCTCTTAACAAGGACTCACAGTGAGCAGGCTCTTAACAAGGACTCACAGTGAGCAGGCTCTTAACAAGGACTCACAGTGAGCAGGCTCTTAACAAGGCGGTGATCCCAAATAGACTACAAACAAACTCACCATCATGTCTGCTATCCCAAATAAACTACACCCAAACTCACCATCATATCCGCTATCCCAAATAAACTACACCCAAACTCCCCATCATGTCTGCTACCCCAAATAAACTACACCCAAACTCACCATCATATCCGCTATCCCAAATAAACTACACCCAAACTCACCGTCATGTCCGCTGTCCCAAATAAACTACAAACAAACTCACCATCATGTCTGCTATCCCAAATAAACTACACCCAAACTCACCATCATGTCTGCTATCCCAAATAAACTACACCCAAACTCACCATCATGTCTGCTATCCCGAATAACAGATTTTGCTCTGGGTCATGCTTCTCTAACATCCTGTCCACCTCTTATATCCCAGTGAAACAGGAAGCTACAGATGACCAGAATGTACAATACAATGGAATACATGGAAAATACAATGTATGACTAGGAAGAAGGAGGTTAAAGCATCTGAATAGTGACCAAACCTTTGCTGTATCGATGCCCGGAGCTGACAAGGAGAAAAGTCTGTTGTTCTGACCCTGAGCAAGGCAGTTAACCCCAATTTCTCCCAGGGCATTGCTGAAACTAAGAATGTGTTCTTATTAAAAATAAGAAAGTGCAGCAAGATATCCAGGAGCAAGTACAGAAGGCTAAGGAAATCAAACATTGTAGGTGTCATCAAGAATGACAGAGAGGGAGAGAGATATCAGACAGTGTGCAGGTCTTCACACATCTGGCAGGCTCTCTAGAGAAGCCAGGCTGAATTCTCAAGGTGGTTGAGAAGCAGATTACATCGGAAAGGCTGAAGAGCAGGAGCAGGAAATAACAACTGAAGAGGAAAAGCACTAAGATGAAGCAGATCTTACACACTGAAGACTCCAGTTCAAAGGAGAATGCGTTCTAACAATAAACTAACCTGTTAAATTAAAAACCTAACAACTGAGAATAACAGAGAAACAGTTTGTTTTCAACACAGGAACAGCAGGAAGGATTTGTTTTTCAGAAATACAGTACCTTGTGTGTTATGTATCGACAGGCTTAATGTGTTATGTATCGACAGGGTTAATGTGTCATGTATCGACAGGCTTAATGTGTTATGTATCAACAGGCTTAATGTGTCATATATCCACAGGCTTAATTTGTGTCCTGTGGGAACTAGTCAGATGATTGGTCAAACACCCCTTTAGCTGCTCAGGTGTTATCAGAGGCACACTAATCAGCCAATCACCAAACGGTCATCCCAGACCTACATATCCAGAACCTTGTAATTGATCACTTCTTACTGAGACATGTTAGGCTCGTCAATATCACCTGACAGATTGAGAGACAGACATCACCCAGGAAACGGGTTGTTTTACCCATTTTACACAGAACATTGAGTAAGGTCTGTGCAGTCAGAGTGGTGTATAAAAATGGCGCTCTGACGCAGACAGTCAAGTTGGGCAATGGGCTGTTTTCCTACAGCAGCTGGATAGCATGGAGATTATCCTGTCGGTAGAGTTTCACTGGACTTAGCGGGGCTTTGGGGCACATGGCGCTGTCTGTCAAAGTGAGGTGGAAAACAATACTAAAGAGACCGGGCCTGCTTTGTCCAGCCGTCTGGACGAGGGAACCCCAAAGACAAACATCACATGGATTGTCTAACTTCCACTGTTCAGACATATTTGCTGCATGTTTGCCTGGCTAGATAGGGGTGGGGTGAGTGGGAGGATGTAGATGTGGGATGGAGAAGTACTGGGGTGTAGATGTTCCATCAGAGATGCTTGATTCCAGTGTTTAATATTTGAAATTCACCACCATGAGCCATTCATCCCACTATTCAGAGATCACTGAGAGGTTTTAACCCACGCTGGCGGGTTCAACAGGGCTAATTCATGTGATGTAGTTTTATCCTGCCAACGACAGACTACAACCACTCCACTGGCAGTGTGTTCACTGTGACTACAAAGCACATCGTTCACGAGAATGTGGATCTTTATGCAGCAGGAAAATCTGGCAGCTAGACGATAGCCCAGTGAAATGGCAAAATAATATCACCTAATCTTTAGTGACCTTTGAACTGTATCCGCAGTGGCAACTCCCAAAGTGATCTCCAGCCCGGCTAAACCTGAGCTCTTTGAAGAGGGTGACAGATATGGGTCAGGAATCCAAACAGGGCCTGGTTGAACCACCTCAGTCATGGAGAGGAGGCGCTCATGTTTAGGGGTGGGCTGGGTGGAATCACCACAATGAAAGACAACGTAACCCATGGCATTTAGGCTGCACATGTATGAATGGGCCTTTTTTCGGGTGAATGAAGGTCATTTTATTTTTATCATTATGCCACAACTGAATCGACCGCACACCCATTCATCCGTGATCATGTCAAACCAAGAGTTACAAAAAACATGCCCCAAATCCTATTCATTTGTTGGGATGAAGACTTTAGACTCATCTAGAATGACACGGGCACATATGTGAAAACCATCATAGCTCGCATATCATATCATGACCTGGTGATTTCTACACCTAATGCCTCCACACTAGTGATGCTGAAAAGAAGTTACCTCACAGCAGTTAAGCCGAGACTATCTTGACATGGTGTATAATGACACTGGTCTATTTTGGAGCAGAGTCTGAGAGGAGAGATATGTCAGCTGTTCAGCATTATGCTTAACCAAAGCAGAAAAAAAACATCTAAAGGGCCATCGGCTGCCTGTCTGCTCCCGGGGCTGAGACACGGGCTAACTCTCCAACCTGGGCACTCTCTCTCCCAGCAAAACCTTTGTTGTTAAGCTTGAGGGATTTGGGAAGAAAGAAGACATCTTATTGGATTTACCTTTTATGAGCAGTGGTCATTTTGTTTTAGGTTTTTTTGTCCTGGTGAAAACTGTTTGTTTGGTTGGAGAATTGGGAAGGAATGCAAGGGAAGAGACTTTCCCAGAGTAGCGCAACAACCAAAGTGGGTACAACAACAGAGGTGGGTCATAATTCTACTAGAGTTTGTGACTAAAATCCTTCAGATTGGCTACTGTAACACAACAGATCACTGTCACGTATCTACTATTTGCATCCGGACATTGATGATAATGCTTGGGGAACACAGTGTCTGTAGGTGAGAGAAGTGGGATGTACAATGTTGTAGAATGGATGATTGTTCAAAGCTTTAGATATCTGCTATTCAGCTCTCAGTTAATAGACTAGTGCACATCTGTAAGGGGCCAATATGAATCTGCCTAAGGTGTTAAGAGAGAGATGGTGAGATGGTAAAGATATTAGATATTATACCCACTACTGATTAGCGCTGACCTCCTTGGGATTTAATGTGGAAGCCATCAATTTGACATATTTAGTCATTCAAATTGGTTGTATGAGTTAGCTGGACTGTTGGAGGATTCATCACAGATGAGACTATATATGTGATGCTGAGCTCAGCCATGACAGCCCACTGAGATTACCTGCTGTCTTCATTGTCCAATGAGAATGAAAGTGGGCAGGTTTATTTACAAATTGAAATCAAAAGTTTTGCATGTTTTCAAATGTCTATATCAAAGTGTAGTTTTAGCCCTGAGGAGAACCTGGAGATACAGAGAAGGGAGACGTGAATCAGAAGGGATTGAGTTGCTCCCTCCTGACGGAACATGGGAGACAAAACTGGAAGTAAAGTATCAGCTGCAAGTAAGAGCTCAGAAACATTCTATTCAGTTACATCTGTCTTCAACGTTATGTTTTTTGTCTTGTTAAGTCGCAGATACATCAATCCAACCAACAAATTCAGCATGTTCTGACAAGTATGTGTGTTTGTGCGCTCATTAGTGTCTATCTGTTTGCCTGCCTGCATCCACTCTGCAGAGAACCAGATCCAGCTCCAGGTGGTGAAGGGTCTGGAGGATGTGGAGGTGCGCGAGAGCGAGGTTTGCACCTTGGAGGTGACCCTCAACCTGTCCTACATATCAGGCAAGTGGACCAAAGATGGGGTCACGCTCAAGTCGAAGCCCACGTGTTGCATCGCTACCCACAAGAAAAAACACACGCTCACCTTCTCCCGGGTCACCATGGGAGATTCTGGCCTGTTCTCATTCCAGGCTGATGGGAGCCCCAACGGTATCCAAACCTCAGGACATCTAGTTGTCAGAGGTAACAGTATAAAATAATGTATCCTAGGACAACAGAGTGACGCTCTGTCAGTTTAAATCTTCTGGATCAGGTAGAGCAGAAGTATGATTGCCAGTCTGTCTCTACACAGCCCAATACCCAAAGCACATGATCTAAATGAAATCAAAGCACAGATTCTCTATCTCAAGGTCCAAGACTCCTCTTATGTTCACGTAGACCTGTGATGTTTCTCTGCCAGCCAGAGATATCCAAATATTGAAGGAGTTGGAGAACCAGGAAGTGACTGAGAGGCAGAGTGTGACCTTTGTGTGTGAGGTCAACTATGAGGATGTGGATGGGCGCTGGTACAGAGATACCTCCAGGATCAAACATGACGACAATGTCAAGATCAGGCATGAGGGTGAGCATGGAACACAGCACAACCTGGTCATGGAAATCTGTCTGTACCTTAGCATACATCTGTGGGAATCTGCTTGCAGGTCATGATACCTCTGAGGGAATCTGTCTGTAGGTCATGATACCTCAGAGGGAATCTGTCTATACCTCAAGATACTTCTGAGGGAATCAATCTATGGCTAAGGATACTTCTGATGGAATATACATTTCTATCTGAATACAGGTAAAACTCATACCATGTGGTTCAAGTCTGTAAGACCAGCAAATGCAGGAATGATCAAATTCACTGCCGACAGGGTCTCATCATACGCAACTCTTACAGTGAAAGGTAAACAACCTTTAACAGCATCAATAGTCCTCAGGTGAAGGTTCGATAAAGGATTTATTACAAATGTCACCCTCGTCTCCACAGAGCTACCTGTGCGGATAGTGAAACCCCTGAGAGTGAAGATCGCCATGTACAAACACAAGGGTCTGCTGGAGTGCCAGGTCTCCAGGGTCAACGCGCAGGTCAGGTGGTTCAAGAACAGGAAGGAGATACAGCCCAGCAGAAAGCACCAGATTGTCAGCAACAATGTCTACCGGCAGCTTCACATCGATGACGTGGCCTCCTCGGATGAGGACACCTACACCTGTGATGCCGGTGACGACAAGACTTCCTGCCTGCTGCTAGTGGAGGGTGAGATGCTCACACTTGATGAGATTTGTTCTGACTTGTTTGTACCTCTTCCAATGAAGTAAAATTGCTATATGTGCTATATCTATAATATTCAATACTTCTACCCATATTGTTCGTATTCCCCAACCTACTCTTTTTAAATGTGCTGCTAGTTTACATTGTTATTTATATTATTGCTATATTTTTGCTTTATATATTTCTAAATTTTTCCTATGTAGATGTCGTGTGCCATGTCACAAGAATTTTATTGTGCAGGATGATGCTGTGTTAATTCGATGCGTTTGATAAATTAACTTTGAACTTGAACTTAACCATCTCACTCCCTGTCAGCACATCCTTCTGTGCCATTTAGTCTGCCGTCTCTCAAAGAGATGAAACTGAGTGTTGCTCCGTGTGCGTGCAGAGCAGGCCATGGGCATTCTGCTGGGGCTGAGGTCAGTGGAGGTGACTGAGCCCAGGGAGGCTGTGTTCCAGGTGGAGACCAGCCTGCGAGCCGGAAGGCCCCCCAAGTGGACACTGAGTGGAAAGGTCCTGACGGAGGGGCCCGAAGTCAGCATAGACTGGCAGGGCACCCTGCACACACTCTGCTTCCTCAGGACCAACAGCTCCATGACAGGCTGTGTTCAGTTCATTGTTGGAAAGAGCCGCAGCACTGCTCAGCTCACTGTCAGAGGTAACTGATTTGCACTTAGTGAAGGTGGAACCCTGCTTGCCTTTGGGAGAGGCCCAAGCTAGATCATTGTATTACTAGTGTGCACACTTAGAACATAGGGTTCCAAAAGGGTTTTTGGCTTTGTGGCTCCGAGAAGAACCATTCAAATTTCCATCTAGAATCTTTGGTGGAAAGTGTTCTATATGGAACCAGGGAGGGTTCTGACTGGAACCAAAAAACATTTATGTACTAGATGGCACCTTTTTTTCCAAGACTGTACAGCGCAGAATCATATTGTTGTACATCCCTGGTGCCTTTCCAGAGCGTCCTCTGAAGGTGGTGCAGCCCATACCAGACATGGAGGCCAAGGAGAACGGCTCGGTCACACTGAGCTGCCAGTTTGCCCCCTCCCCCAGGGTGGTGAGCTGGTACCGGGGCCGCACAGCCCTGCAGACGTCCAGCAAGTACAGCATGAGAACGGAGAAGAACCGGGCCGAGCTGACCATCCAGGGCCTTAAGGAGACCGACACTGGCCACTACAGTTGCATGGCTGGAGGGTCAAAGAGCACAGCCAAGGTCACTGTTGAGGGTGAGGAACGCGTCGACATCCAGATGTCTGTCCAGGACAATACGGTAGATCAGGGCTGTAAAACCCTGATCCTGGAGATCTGCTGTGCTGTAGGTTTTCTCTCCAACTCTAATTTAGCACAACTGGTTCTAATAATTAGCTGGATGAAAAGTTAATCAGGTCAGTCACAAATGGGGTTTAAGAGAAAACCTACAGGACATATATCTCCAGTTACAGGATCTGGCAGCCCTGCAGTAGAGAAATAAGAAGTGGCCTGTTTGTTGTTTGTTTTTTATCAGTGAGAAGGCTTGCTATCATAAGGCACCTGGAGCAAGTGGAGGTGGAGGAGGACAGCAACGCCACATTCACCTGTGAGCTGAACTACGTGGTTGCCAACGTGCTGTGGCTCCTGAACAGCAACCGTCTTAACGCCAACCGTGTTACCAGGATTCAGAACATGGGCACCCTCCACAGCCTCACCATCCGGCAGCTCTGCCCGCAAGACAGCAGGGTGACCTTCAAGGCAGGGCTTCTCACAGAGACCACCTCACTGAAGGTCAAAGGTTAGCCTTGAAGAATTGTCACCTCTTGAGCTGCAACTGTAAGATGCTAGCGACAAACTAGTGTAATGGTACTGGCTGCACTGTATGTGTCAAGATATTACTGTACAGTTTATTTCCAGAGGAAAGCAAAGCTTTTTTTACATATTTTGAAGTCCTGTGTGTATTTGGAAATTAACTTCATGGGGCTGGAGGACCAGAAAGTGACTGAGAACGAGATCTAACTGTTGTTGTTTACACAGTTTCTTGTCTTGCCTCCTCCAGAAAAGCCAACAGTGTTCCTGCGGTCTCTGGAAGACATGTCTGGGGAGGAGGAGGGGACAGTTTGTCTGCAGTGTGAGACCTCTAAGGATGCTGTCACACCGGTCTGGAGCAAGGATGGAATGGTTCTGGCCAGCGGTGACAAACATGAGCTGCTCAAGACTGGAAAGTCCTTATCTCTCACCATCCATAGTCTGACTAAGGAAGATGCTGGCCTCTACAGTTGTGACCTGGGAACCAGTCTGACCAAGGCCAAGGTCACTGTACATGGTGAGTCTAAAATTATTCCATTCACATGGTGAATGCTGCTTTTGTAGGTATTGAATACATCAAGTATTGATTTTCCAGAAGATTTGGGATAAGTCATAAGACTCTTCCTCCCTACATCTGGCCATTTCAGTGGTCTGACAACCAGGAACAGCCAGACAATGTTTTCAAACCTGCAGGATTATGTTTAGGGATCACTACCTTTAGACTGGGCAGAAGAGTTAGGTTTAGGGATCACCACCTTTAGACCGGGCAGAAGGGTTAGGTTTAGGGATCACTACATTTAGACTGGGCAGAAGGGTTAGGTTTAGGGATCACTACCTTTTGATTGGGCAGAAGGGTTAGGTTTAGGGATCACTACCTTTAGATTGGGCAGAAGGGTTAGGTTTAGGGATCACTACCTTTAGACTGGGCAGAAGGGTTAGGTTTAGGGATCACTACCTTTAGATTGGGCAGTTTCATCATTTATCTGGTCTTATCTGGGGCAGCTTACAGTTAAGCTTAAGAATTTAATGAATGCTGAATCTCCTTTCAAAGTCTGAAACTTCACATGCTGTTATCATACAACCAGATGGCAACCAGATGAAAATGTTCTCACAGTGGAGTTAGTTTTCCACAATCAAACTCCCTAATGTTCCTCCACAGACCTTCGCATTACCATCACCCAGCGTGTAAAGACAACCTCTGTCCTGGAGGGCGACAGCTGCAGTTTTGAGTGCATCCTTTCTCACGATGTCAACGACGAGCCGTCCTGGACCCTGAATGGTCAACCGCTGGTCAACAACGATCGCATCCAGGTCCTGAACAAGGGCTGCAGGTACAAGATGACCATCAGAGGTGCAACTGTGGCAGATGCTGGGGACGTGGTCTTCTTCATCAAAGACCTCAGCTGCAGGACCATGCTGTTTGTCAGAGGTGAGTGAGTTGGAGTTCGCCTGGCCTGTCTCATAACCCCTGACCTCATCTCGGGAAGAGCTGGAATACAGGATGCTACTCGGGTAATAGTGATTGCTGTATATAGTGTTTAGGAGCCCTAAAGAGACACAACATCAGCCTGCATCTGCTGTAAACATATCGGATTGTGTATGTCCCCAGAGGAAAAAATTGCTGTTATATTTGTAATGATTGTTGTAGTAGTGCATTTTACATTTTAGTCATGTAGCAGACACTCTTATCCAGAGCGACTTACAATTAGTGCATTCTTCTCAAGGTGTCTTGGAAACACATCTGACAATCATAATAGGTACAAAGCCATTGGTTGGCAAAGTCAGTGTCAGAGAAATCAAAGTTAAGTGCATTTTGTTTTTTTAATATACAGTATATAGTATATATATATATACCATTTTCGGAAGATTGGCAGGGACTCTGCTGTCCTGGCTTCAAGGGTAAAATTTGTTCCACTATTGAGGTGCCAAGACAGAGAAGAGTTTTGCCTTGGCTGAGTGGGACATGACTAGTAATGATTGCTGTACCTCTAATAATGGCAGCTTCAATATTAATTAAATATTAATTGTTGTAATCACTGTGTTCTTTTCTTTTGTTCTTCTCCCTTAGAGAGGCCAGTGCATGTGTTCCGGGACATGATGGATGTCAAAGCTGCCCCGGGTGAGGACGCTGAGCTGAACTGTGAGATCACCAAGCCTGAGGCCTTCATCCGCTGGCTGAAGAACGGCCATCAGATCAGGAACGGCCCCCCCAAGTACCAAATCAGTGTGGAGGAGCACCTTGTACGGCTGGTGGTCAAGAACGTCTGCAGCAGGGACTCTGGAGAGTACTGCTGTGAGGCGGACGGCATCGCCACCCGGGCCAAGCTGGAGGTCAGAGGCAAGTACCGGGAAGTCCTACTGAATAAATGTTTTTAGAAAAGTTTGTCTTTGACTCGGAGCCTCAAGACACGGGACGCAACTTTGACGTGATTACTTGGCAGTTTTTGTTTCTGCCTTTCTACGATTGTGTTACTTCGCGCACCTTTTTAGGTACAGCACCCAGGAAGTATTTTTAACCATCTTGCCCCTGCAGAGCTGCAGCATGCGTTTGCACGCGAGCTAAGAGACGCCCGGGCCAACGAGAAGGGCAAGGTGGTGCTGGAGTGCGAGACGAGGCTGCCCGCTAAGCGGGTGACCTGGCTGAAGGGCATGGCAGAGCTCCGGCCGGGAAAGAAGTATGTAATGAAACAGAAAGGTGTGGTCCTCTGCCTCACCATCACCTCCATAGAGAGGAGCGACTCGGATGTGTACACCTGTGACGTAGGGACCATGCAGACCCGCGCGCTGCTGACAGTATATGGTAAATCCCACAGGACACATACGTCTTCCTGCTGACAGTATATGGTAAATCCCACAGGACACACATGTCTTCCCTGCTGACAATATATGGTAAATCCCAAAGGACCCATACGTCTTCCCTGCTGACAGTATATGGTAAATCCCACAGGACACATACGTCTTCCTGCTGACAGTATATGGTAAATCCCACAGGACACATACGTCTTCCTGCTGACAGTATATGGTAAATCCCACAGGACACATACGTCTTCCTGCTGACAGTATATGGTAAATCCCACAGGACCCATACGTCTTCCCTGCTGACAGTATATGGTACATCCCACAGGACACATACGTCTTCCTGCTGACAGTATATGGTAAATCCCACAGGACCCATACGTCTTCCCAATGAAGTTGGCGTTTTGTTACTTATGGTGGACTGGCGGCCATATTGTATGTCCTGATCCTACACAACCTGCATGTGTTTCTGATGTTTCCCCGTAGGTCAGAAGGTGCTGATCAGTGACGAGCTGGAGGATGTCGAGTGTCTGGAGAATGACACGGTTACATTCAGGTGCCGCATCTGTCCCAGCGACTACACTGGGGTGAAGTGGTACCTGGATGAGACGCTGCTGTACACCAACAACATGAATGAGATCCGGGTGCTTCCGGGGGGCTACCACACCCTCACGTTTAAACAGCTGGCCCGTAAAGACTCGGGGACCATCTCCTTCGAAGCCGGCGACCAGAGGTCTTACGCCTCGTTGCTTGTTAGAGGTAACGTCAGCGTAAAGAAATGTATTTAAACCGTTACAACAACCACAACAAATTTTAATAAATGCCAAAGTATCTTCATTGTCAGTCATGTTCAGTGTGTGCTTCACGTTGTCTTTGTGATCTGCCGTCGTTGCGCTGAAGAGAGACGTCCCACCATTACCAAGGCGTTGGAGGACTGTGAAGCCATTGAGGGAGGCAGCTTTGTGCTGGCATGTATGACCTCCAAGCCTTGCCACGTCATGTGGTACAAAGATGGCTGCCTCATGTGGAGCTCCTCGAGGTACTATGTCAGTCGCTCCGGCAACGAGGTCAGGCTGACCATCCGGGAGGTCATTGACAGCGATGCTGGGGTGTACGAGTGCAGTGCCGGGTCAGTGAGCACCAAGGCCGTCGTCACGGTGAAAGGTGAGAACAGGAGCTTTGTTTTTGTTTATGTTGTTGTTGTTGTCCTTCTTTGTTATATTGTATATTAAATAGTACAAAAACACTATCTGTTTGATTCCTCCTGTGTTCTGGTAGTCACAGTACAGTGGTAGACATGTAGTCACTGTTCCTTCTTTTCTATTACAGCCATCCCTGCTGAGTTCACCCAGCCATTACAGAACATGGAGGTGATGGAGGGGGAGGATGTGTCCCTGTCTTGTGAATACTCTTTGCCCGGGGTGGCCTTCCACTGGAGGAGGGGACCGGAGACCCTCAGGGCCGGTGAGAGGTACCTGATGAGGCAGAAGTCCTCCGTAATCTTTCTGACCATCACCGGCCCAAAGCCTGAGGACTCCGGAGAGTACACCTGTCAGTGCAGAGACCAGCGAACCACGGCCACCCTCATTGTGCACGGTATGTGCACCACAGAGCTGCTGACAGTGTTGGATTATGTTGCATGTCTCAACAAATCACACTAGACCTGCCAGAAAACCAAATAAACGTAAAAACTTTGCCATGTTCTATTATCACGCCCCAAAACAAAGCCTAATTGGTATTTTTTTTAAATCAATGTTTATATTTTTTTAATGCATAATGCTTAAATCTGTCTGTTTACTCCCCAGCGATCCCCATCTACTTCACACAGAAATTAACAAATGTTGAATCTGAGGAGGGCAACAGCGTTGTGTTGCGCTGTGAGCTCTCCAAACCCGGAGTCCCTGTACTGTGGAAGAAAGGAGAAGAGCTGCTGAAGAATGGAGTGAAGTTCCAGATAAGGAAGAGGGAGACACTATCAGAGCTTCAGATATGGAAAGTTGTGTCTGAAGACAGTGGATTCTATAGCTGCGAGTGTGCGGACCAAAAGACAAAGGCCATTGTTAAAATCAACGGTAGGAAGTGCCGTGTTACGTTTTCCTGTTTTAAATCAGCATTTTGGTCACTTAAATAAAGGCAAAAATACATCACACGTTGCACTATTCTCATTTAGTGGTTTTCCATGTTTCTTCAGCCCTGCCCATAACCTTCAAACAAAAACTGAGGAACACGCAGGCTGAGGAAGGGAGCACTTCAGTGTTACACTGTGAGCTGTCTAAGGCAGGAGTCGCTGTAGAATGGATAAGGGGAGGAGATGAGCTGCTAAAGAATGGAGAGAAGTTCCAAATAAGGCAGAGAGGGTTGATGAACGAGCTGAAGATCCTGGACGCCAAACCTGAAGACAGCAATATATACACCTGTGTGTGTGGGAATGTGGAATCCACAGCTAGTGTTACTGTGACTGGTAAGGCTGCCAACCATTGACAAAACATTTGAATTTACACTAAATTTGAAATAAAAAATGTGGATGAAAAGTTCTATGCAGTTTTCAGACTTTTTTCAATCAGACATTTTTTCTCGTTGCAATGATTTCTTTCAGCCATTCCCATCAATTTCAAGCAAAAGCTGAGGAATGTGCAGACTGAGGAGGGAAACACCGTCACCCTTCACTGTGAGCTGTCCAAGCCAGACATTCCAGTGGAGTGGAGGCTGGGCGGAGACACGCTGCTGCAAAATGGAGACAAGTACCAGATCAAGCAGAGAGACTCAGTCCAGGAGCTCATCATCAGGGAGGCCCTGCCTGAGGACACCGGCATCTACAGCTGTGTGTGTCGAGACCAGAAGACCAAAGCTACCGTCAAAGTCATTGGTAGGTCCACTGCCGCTTTTGTTCTAATGAAACAACTGTCACCGATGTTCATCGGACATAAACTTAGGTCAATGTTTAATGCCTGACATCAGAGGCGTTGCTAGGATCACAATACACATGGAATTATAGATGAATAGATCAGGGGCAATTTTTTTTTTTGCCTTTAATGCCTGACATTCCTTAACGCCAGCATGCAAGCAGGTTTATTTATCCGGCACAATTCATACATAGAAGCAATTCAATGTGCTTTACAATGAACAGAAAAATATAAAAATGCAATAGAATAAAAAACAGTGAGATTGTTACAGTTCTCTAACCACCCTCCAGGGGGAGTCTCCACCCTGTATCTCAATCCTTGCTCTGCAGTGGTAGGATGAACCCTTCGTGAGATAATTTATGCATCGACCCGGCTGTCTCCAGGGGGACATTTATGCCATGTCTGCACGTGCATTTTATATTCATCCTCGATGAATTACAGTTACCATAACTGTTTACTGCACCACCACGGTATCTCAATCCTTGAGCTCCAGCGCTTAGATAAACTCGTCAGTCCTTTTGTGAGATAATTCCCTGCATCAATGTCTAAACAGCAGCACATGAACTTGCATTATCTGTCATTAGCAGATTGTTACATTTACACAGAGGTTATTCATCTGATAGCACCAGAACTTGCATTACAGAAAAATAATTTAACGATTGGTAAAGCATAGAGAAATGGGAATACAATAAAAACGTAATAAAACATCTGAATAAAATATCATAATATTAAAATATAGAATAAGAAAATAGTAGTAGAATAAAAACAAAATAAAAACAGTGTCATTCAGAATCATTCATTGTACTTGGTGAAAAGAACAATTTCCCAAGACTGTTACTATGACCAAAGGTCTTCCTCTCACTGACTCTCTATCTCTCCCCAGGTATTCCAGCCACATTCAAAGTGGGTCTGAAGAACCAGGAGGCCCCAGAAGGGGGGGATGTGACACTGCGCTGTGAGCTGTCCAAGGCTGGGGTCCCGGTGGAGTGGTGGAGGGGGGAGGCAGAACTATTCCAGGACCTATCTGAAGGAAAGTACCTGATGAAACAGGAGAGGAAGATGGCTGAAATGACCATCATCAACATGCAACCAGAAGACATTGGGAAATACAGCTGTGTCGCAGGAGACCAGAAGACCACTGCTGAAGTTAAACTGCAAAGTAAGGAACGCTGACAAATTTGATCAGTATCAATGCTTTTCCTTCTTAACAACCTGACATTCACAGGTGGAAGGTTTGAGGGGCTCCAGCTTTTAGATTACATTCATATAGCAAGATTGTATTTATGCATGGTTCCACAGTTCTCCCAGTGATGTTCCAGCGACAGCTCCAGAACGTGGTGATCAAAGAGGGGGACAGTGGGGGGTTCCTCTGTGAGCTCTCCAAGCCTGGAGCCCAAGTGACCTGGAGGAGAGGGAGAGTCATCTTGAAGTCTGGTGAGAAATATGAGATGACGCAGGAGGGAAGCATCGCTAAACTGTTCATCCATAATGTGGAGGAGAGTGACGCTGGGAAATACACCTGCAGGAGTAATGATGCCCATTCAACTGCTGAACTCACAGTGAAAGGTGAGTCACA
>JACXGI010017491.1:0-14429 GCA_016801175.1 Esox masquinongy
CTGGTCACCCCTCTGAGCCTGGGTCCTCTCTAGGTTTCTTCCTAAATTTCGGCCTTCTTAGGGAGTTTTTCCTAGCCACTGAAATTCAACACTACTGTTGTTTGCTCCTTGGGGTTTTAAGGCCGGGTGTTTTGTAAAAGCACTTTGTGACAACTGCTGATGTAAAAAGGGCTTTATAAATAAATTTGATTGATTGATGTGCGCTCAGAGAACCTGCTGAAGATGTTCCAAAGAAGAGGACAGTTAGGAAGAAGACTCAAATCAGTCATGGCACCTATGTTTGTAAGTGTTTATTTTACCTAAAAAGACATTCTTTCATGTGTGGTTCATCACCAATGGGTGACTGAAACCTAGCCAGTACTGAAATTATACTGTTTTTTAAGATGGCAACATAGATGTTGGATTAGAATGCATCATAAAGGGAGTGTGCGTGTACTTGGACGAAGACCCAGATTGTCAGGGAATATGTGGTATGTTAATTCATATTTTTTCTTTTTCATTCCTCTCTCCTTTCTTGTCCTGATACATTTACATATAGCAGACACTCTTATACAGAGCAATTTACAGTAAATATAGGAATATCCCCCTGGAGCAACTTGGGGTAAAGTGCTTCTGAAAGAACACAACATTTGGCCAGTCTAACCCCCTAACCACTGAGCCACCTGACGCCCGGCCATATTCTGTTACTACTTACTGTATTACGGTATCCTCCCTAACCTCATTCCATTCTACTATTGAAGTACTATGTACTATCATGGAAAATATTTCTTTTCCAAATTAAATTCTAAAAACTTTGACTAGTGACATTCCCAGTTCACATGAATGCTGAAGACAATATTCAAATTGGTCTCAAATGTAATATGAATAAATTGATGCCACGTCAAGATGTGCCATGCTAATAGAGTCCTACCCAAAAAAACTGAGTGCTGTAATAAAATCAAAAGGTGCTTCAACAAAGTATTAGTTTAAGGGTGTGCACACTTATGAAACCAGGTTATTGTAAGGTTTTTATTTTTCATTTTTTCCCCTTGAAGATTTCAGTTTGTTTTTCAATTGAATTGTTCACATTATAGGTCACATTAAAAGTGGAAAAAGTTCTGACATGATTTATCTTTGTCTCATTCTTTTACATCACAAAAACCTGGCATTTTCACAGGGGTGTGTTGACTTTTTATATCCACTGTACATCCTCCATTGAATGAAATTGGCTTCGCCAGCGCAATGCGGTTCTTGCTGTTGTCATGTGAAAGACCAATCGGTGACACACTTGCACATTATGCAACAGTATACACATTTTTCTTTACCTATAATCTAGATTTTTTGCAGATTTTAATTTTTCCACTTTATTTAGCCCGCTCTACAGCCAAAATGATAAAGGCCACATAGTGATAAAACCTACCTAAATGATAAAAGCTAATGTCCAGACTACCCTCACCAGGGTTGCTGTATTATATATAATGATATTTAAATGAACTCCCAATGTATTTCATTGGAAAAAAAAATATTGATGCCATTTTTCATATCATTTAACGTTTATCCATTATGGCTATATTCACTATCCTTTTGCATAATTATTGTTAATTAACCCCAAAACTATATGTTGAACTATTCAAGCTACAGAGACCAAACTAATGCAATCCAAACTTAAAAATGATCAACAATGACTATTATTCTTCCTAACTTGCAATATTAACATTAATTAAACTTAAAACAGTATCTCTTGAACTTTTCGAGGAAGAGAGACCAAACCAACTTTGTTTTCACATGTTTAGGCTATCCCAACCACTAAAACAGTCAATTTGACAGTTTTCAGTTTTATAAAATCAATCACTTTATTTAAATAAAAATGTATTTCTTAAATATGTCTAATTTACACTAGCTGAACTTTAGGATAAATATCATACCAGACAAAAACATTTTTATCATTTCTATCATATAGCGCCATAACGGTCAGTATAGCTGGTTATAAAAAAATTGTCAGCCATTATATAGTCCTACCAACAGTTGCCAATTTAATAAATAATTTATATTTTTAGGTTGTACCAACCTAAAATTCCTTTATGGTTATCGAGTATGACAATATTATTTAGCCGAACTTAGCATAATTATCATCAAGTATCCCTAAAACAGTATCTTGTCAATTGTTCAAGCTAGAGTGACCAAACCAACTTTGTTTTACATGTTTAGGCTATCCAGGGCTCGACAATAATGATGGCCCCGGACCAGTAAAAAGTCAAGTCTGGACTAAACAAACTAGCAAGTCACTGTCCCGATTGGGCCACTGCAAAAAAATGAGAGATTGTAAAATAATAATCGCATTATTAACTCGACATCCTCCAGTTGTTTCGTAATCTGGCACACGCACAAAACTACCTTGCAGCTCCTTTTGCACGCTGTTGACCAGTCAAGAATTGAGCAGTGATGTGACACGTGGCTGTCTGGTATTGTTTTTCAATAAAACATTTAAAAACTCGCGTGAGTCACTCAATTGAAGAAGGCAGTGAAGGATAACTACGCGCTCAAACGAACATTTTTACCTCAGTGCAAAAAATAATTTTCCTGTTTCAACGTGAATGGAACTCAGATGCACTATCGTCCGTCCTAAGTTCCTGGCTGGAGCGGACAAATGCGGGTCTTTTTACAAAGGCACTGACAACTTTCGCAAACAATCCCTGACCAAACTTGCCAATAGCAAACAGCACCTGGTCAGCATGACAGCCAAGTGGGTAGCTGACAATCTGTCTTCAGGTCCCTTGGTTGTATCAGGAATTTAAATGCAGATGCCCATTGGGTGATTGCACGACATAACAACCACATACCTAGTAACTGACGGACCAGCCGGTCGCCTTGTTCCCTGGGGTGAATGAGTTAGTGTTCTGATTGAAAGTCAAATGCTTTTTTGACTTTTTATTCGTTTTATAATTAGAAATGTTATGAAAGAAATATAAAAATGTTTTGTTTTATATATCCAGAATGCATTTCATAAATGATTAATCATGTTAATTAACAAAGTTATTTGGTTCTATGTTGTAACACTGATAAATTACAACTGTTGGAAGGAGGGACAGTAAAAAAAATTAACGTTGAGCCCTGCTATCCAATAAAAAAATTTCTTAAACATGTGTAAACTATGACAATATTAATTAACACAATTCTATAATTTGCATTTTTTATCCTAAAACAATGTGTATCCAGCCGTTCAAGCTAGAGGGGCCAAAGTAACAAACATTGTTTCACATGGCTTGACGTTCCCAACTTCGAAGTCTTAAACATTTTTAACATAAACAAGCTAGCAAGCACACCATATTTTTGTGAATTTATGTTCTAGTTATAAATTGTCTTGGATGTGATTAGGCTACTTAAAGGGGCCAGAGTTAATGACAGACAAACCTGTATTATAATCTGAAGTCCCAGAACAGATCACATAAAATCCTTGAAAGGTACCAAAAACTCAAATGTTCTAAGTTGTCTTCCCTAGCTGCAACAAAATGGCCAGCTAA
Source organism: Esox masquinongy (assembly GCA_016801175.1). NCBI lineage: Eukaryota > Metazoa > Chordata > Actinopteri > Esociformes > Esocidae > Esox > Esox masquinongy. The sequence goes on from JACXGI010017491.1 coordinate 3,501, forward strand.
ACCTATTGTATAAACCTCAGCTGTTACAATGACATCGCAGAGTGCCTGGACGCAGCGCTTAGCCGTGGTATATTGGCAATATTTCACAAACACCCAAGGGGCCTTATTGCGCTTATCAAGTGGTTACAACACAATTAGAGTAATATAAAGTGATGTGATGTCATACACATGGTATAGGATCTCATTTACCACGCCTATCAGCCAATCAGCCTTAAGGCTTCAAAACATCAGGCTTATAATGTTGATTATATAACCAAAAGTTCTTACTGTAACTGTCCTGTATATAGCCTACACAACACATTATTCTTTGCCATGACTCTTTAACAGGATAAGACATGACATCACAGTTTTGCTCATGCCATGTGATAAGAGGATGAATCTACCCATGGTTGTCCTCTCTAGAGGCAGAGAATCACACAGTACTTACCGTACACCCAAGCAGAGAGAGACAATTACAGTGAATAACAAAATCATCAACTATTTACTGAGTCAATAGCCTGTTGTTCATATTCTAGGAATTTAGCTCAAGAGGCCTCTTGTTATTTAAAGTACTCATTGAACCCTTTTCCTATTCCAAACCTGTCTCCCCACTTTCATTTTAAAGCAATAACTCGTCAATGAATAACACCACTCAGTGGCAAGCACTCGTTTCTATGGCTCCACTTAGGCAGTGACCAAAACAGACTCACCACATAACATCACAATTCACTGCTGTCACTTCATTTTAATGTAGTGTCTCACCATTTGCTTAATGAATTAGGGTTAATATACAGTACCTTGCAAAAGTATTCAGGACCCTGATCAGTTCTCTCATATACTGAATTTCAAACAGGACATTGAAATGTCATTCTGTTTGATATTCAACATTTATTTATACGTGGTATACATATGCTATATGAGCAACTGGGGTGATGAGCTGGCTGCGCTGTTGCTCTTAGAGAAAGTAACTCGGTAGTTACTGTACATGAGCATGTAGACTCATGGATGGACAAGTTGGAGTAAACAGGCACAGTACTGTGAGTGGCCTCATGTTCTCCATTCACTTCATGATGTCTTATGTTTCCTTTGTTTTCTCTCAGTCACTAACGGTAAGTCATTCAACAGAAGAACTACATTCCTTTTTGAAGAGTGGAAACCAAAACAAGCGCTCCTGTATGTGTGAAATGCTTCCATTTTGACGTGTAGTCCTTCAGCTACCTCAGTCACTTGCTGTCTCTCTCTTCATTTAAGTTTTACCTGTAGAGTCTTTCACCAAATTATTCCTGTCCCTATTTCCTTTTCCCCTCAGGATAACAAAATAACATAATATTAAGTCACAGAGGTGTAAATAGATTACTGTGTCATTGAAATAACTTGATACACGTTATGACAATGTCCAGAAGCATTATGACCATCCTGTGTCACTTTATTTGAAATAGTTTCATACATTTCATGATAACCGAAAGAAGCATAATTATCAGAATTGCACCAATGGAAATTCCTTGACTAACATCACTAAAACAACATAACAATTTACAAGTATGATGCAATGGGAAGGTTTGCCTTGGTGATTAGTTTTGTGGGTTATGACAGTTATGCAACAAAATAACATAATTCTAAAGAAGTCTCCTCGTGTCATTCCTTGTTATTTCTGAAGGAACTGAACAATGTCAGTTCTATATTTATTTACATATTTACATATTAAATTATTATTCATTATTTAGTATAGCCATTTTTAAATATGTACTCAATTTCCTTCCTAGCCTACACCCTGTCATGTGCTTTCATTAGAATGTTTGTATTACAAATGTTAATCTCAGGTCTGACTACAGGACCTAAGGTCACGCCAAAATCACCCTATCTTGACCCATGAGTAGATCACTCTGTTTTACAATATGGTGCCAGGAAGCGTAGATTGGAATGTGTCCCTAGTTGATAAGAGGGACTATGCTTTAGAACTAGTCTTGTGATCCTTAGCTTAGCTATCCAACCCCTACAACTAAAATTTTGAGGATAAAAGCCAGAGCAGGTTGTAGAAAGTGTCTCTGTTGCATTTTCCTCACCTTTGTATATATCTCCAGAGAAACTTTATCTTTGATACTTGTACTGTAATTGTAATACTCCCTTTACATATTAAATTCAGTTGTTACATTCATTCGTTGACTATTTGGAATTAATCTAAAGCGGGTCAAAATCCAGGTCTATCATGCCCATCTGTTATTCCTTGTTCTTACTATCACAATATACCATGTCAGAACAATATGTCACAACAAGTTCAGGGTGTGTCATGATTGTTATAACAACTTTATAATAGGTTGTGTCATCTTTCATTACATCTTATGACTTAGTTATGACCATGAAACAACGCTTTAAGGCTCGATGTGATGTTTAAATGTTACTATACATGTATTAGGAAACGAGTACACAATAATATCCAGGCTTTTGGATATCCTAGAAAGTACATTTTGATCAATAATCAGGAACTGGAAGCTGCATCACGCCATTAATTTCTGCATAGAAAAGGTAATCAAAGAGAGGCCAACAATCACTTTGAAAGAGCTCTTCATAACATTGTCCTTTATGGGAGACTGACAAGAAACAAGCCGTTACACAAAGCATACCATCTCAAAGAACATCAGGAGTTCTCCAAAAAGCATGAGAGTGAATCAGTTACAATGTGGGAAAGCTTTTATGGTCAAAACTCAAAGCCTTATGGTCAATGTGGTGCAAACCTAACATTGCTCATACCCCAGAACCTACAGTGAATGATGGTGGTGGCAGCATCATGCTGTGGGGCATCGTGCTATTCAACAGCAGGGACTGGGCACCATGTTGCATTTTATGATATTAGATTAGATTCAACCTTATTGTCTATGAACTGTACAAGTACAGTACAACAAAATGCAGTTATCATCTAACCAGAAGTGCAAATAGAGGGCAGAAAATGTACAAGTACAGTGTGTGCACAATTATTAAGCAAATCGTATTCCTCAAGATTTATTTTATTGTTGAACAAACACAATGTTCTCAGTCAATCCAAAATATCATTGAACCTCAAACCTGAATGATTAACAAAGGAAAAATGAGTTTTGATCTTTCTCAGGGAAATACACAAGTGTGCAGAATTATTAGGCAACAGTAAGTGTGCAGAATTATTAGGTAACTAAATTACAAAAATAATTTCTCAAACTCACTTGCTTATGCTCCATTTTTAGAGTAAGTGCAACAAATAAGTAACACAAAATGGAAATTAAATAACATTTCTGCCCATTCAAAAATATTCAGTGACCGATATAGCCACCCTTCTTTTCAATAACTGCCATGAGCCTTCCATCCATGCAGTCTGTCAGTTTCTTGATCTGTTCATGATCAACTTTCGCTGAAGCAGCAACCACAGCCTCCCAAATGCTGTTCAAAGAGGTTTATTGTCTTCCCTGACTGTAAATCTCACGTTTGAGAAGGGTCCACAAGTTCTCAATAGGATTTAAGTCAGGTAAGGAAGGGGGCCAGGTCATTATTCAGGCATCTTTGAGGCCCTTGCTTGCTAGCCAACAGTGGAGTACTTGGATGCATGTGATGGAGCATTGTCCTGCGTAAAGAACATGGCCTTCTTGAATGCTGAGGACTTCGTCCTGTACCACTGCTTGAAGAAAGTCTTCCAGAAACTGGCAATCTTCCAGAAACTGGCAGTAGGTATGGGAGTTGAGTTTCAGTCCATCTTCAACCCGAAAAGGTCCAACTACCTCATCCTTAATGAAAGCAGCCCATACCAGTACCCCTCCACCTTGCTGGTGCCTGACTCCAAGTGGTGCCCTGTGTCCTTTAGTGAAGCACACAGGCCCATCCATCTGGTCTATGAAGAGTCACTCTCATTTCATCTGTCCATAAAACCTTTGAAAAATCTGTCTTCAGGTATTTATTTGCCCAATCTATACGCTTCAAAGTGTGAATCTTATTCAGTGGTGGTCTTCTTTCAGCCTTCTTGACCTTGGCCATGTCTCTGAACACTTGACCCCTTGTACTTCTGGACACTCCAGGTTGGTTGCAGTTCTGGAATATGGTGGCACTGGAGGTTAATGGGTACCTGGTAGCTTCACATTTAATTCTTCTCAAGTCTTTTGCAGTTAATTTGCGTCTTTTCTTCTCCATGCATTTTTTGCACCCCAGTTGACTATTAGCAACAAAACGTTTGAGTGTCCGGGGGTCACGCCTCAATAGTTCAGCTATTTTATGAGTGTTGCATCCATCTGAAAGGCATTTTACAATTTATGGCTTTTCAGTGTCAGTAAAATCTCTTTTTTGGCCCATTTTCCCTGAGGTCATGAAGCTGCCTAATAATTATGCACACTGATATATGTTGTTATTCACTGTTGCCACACCCTCCCTCATTACACAAATACATTTCACCTGAAAATGATTCAATCCAATGAGCATGGTTTGGAGTTGAGGGGTTAAAATTAAGAGGGGTTAAAATTAAGAGACGACTGCAAATTGAACGCTTCTGTTCCTCACTCAAAACTTTCCTTTTCAACTTTTTTGGAAAGGCAAGAAAAAGGTGCAGTGGTCTCTTAATTTATTCCGGAGCTGTATGTATATTACCAGTCGAATGTGTAGATGAGCAATACTAAATGTGCAATAAGGCAAATAGAGGAGGGCAGAAATTTTACAAGTATTAGGTATAGTGTATGTTACAACTGGGATAATAGTGGCAATTTCAAAATGAAATTCAAGATGTGAAACGAGGCAAATGAAGGAATGATGTATTAAGGTAGCATGTGCACCCGAGATGCAGAGATAGCAGCAATGAGGTCCCGAGGTAGACATGCATGTGTAACAACTGTAAAAAATGCAGGTACAATGGCAATTCTAAAGGTCCAAAGAGGCAAATTGAATGTACAAGGTGCATGTGCAACTGAAATGCAGGGATAGCAGCGGTGAGGTTCCTGAGGTAGGCGTGTACCTTTAACAATGGAAAACTTCCATTATCAGACATAGCAAGACAGTGTCAGAGTAGTACAAGGGAGTAGTGCAACAAGGTCCCAGAGAGGCAGAGGGGTATGGTAAGTGATAGGTCGCAGAGTTCAGCAAGGTTACAGTAGATGGGAAGAAACTGTTCCTTAGCCTGCTGGTCCAGGACCGAAGAGACCTGTACCACCTGCCTGATGGTAAGAGGGCAAACAGTTGGTGGCATGGATGTGAAGGGTCCCTGATGATCCCGCGTGCCCTGTGCAGACACCGCTTACGCTGGAGATCTGCGATGACAGGAAGCTGCGCACCAGTGATGTGCTGGGCGGTTTTCACCACCCGTTGCAGGGCCTTCTGGTTGGCTATAGAGAAGCTGCTAAACCACACTGTGGCACAATTTGTCAGAATGCTCTCGATTGTGCAGCGGTAGATGTTCACAAGGATCTTGGTGGACAGACGAGCTTTCTTCAGCATCCTCAAAAAGTACAGGCGCTGCTGCAACTTTTTGACCAAGGCTGAGGTGTTGAGGGTCCTGGAGAGGTCCTTGGGGATGTGGACACCCAGGAATTTGAAGCTGTACACACGTACCACCTCAATACCATCGATGTTGGAGAAGCAAAATACTGCAAGAGAAATATTTCCAGAGAACCTGCTCAAGTCTGTCAAATAAAGTAAGCATGGGAGGAAATTCACCTTTCAACAGTGGCACAGTCTGTCCTTACCTAAATTCCATTGGGAATCATGTGAATATTTCTGTCCATAACTATTGTCCAATCAACCTGAACAACCTGGAGCAAATCTGCCAAGAAGATTGGGCCAAAATAACGTTGACACTGTGTGCAATGCTGGTGCATACTTACACCAAAATATTGAAATCAGGTATTGTAGCGAAAGGTGGCTCTACCAAATATTAATATGAGGGGGATGAATACTTATTTGAGTCCTTATTTTTTCTTACAAATATTTCCCGACTTCAAACCAATGTCACCATACAATCATTTATTTTGTGTATATTGTGTTTTAAAATGAAATGTAAAACAAAAGAAAATGTTAAGGTACCATTTGAAATTCAGTAATTTGGAAGAATTGGCCTGCAGTCTGACTACTTTTGAAAGGTACTGTATATACAGTATAGTTTTAATACCTTTTTTTCCCTTTCACAGTTTCATCATATTCAGCAGTATCTTTAGACTTGTCTCATCACCAAAACTCCCAACAGATTCAACAAGCTTTGCTCATAAGCATGTGCACCAAGCCAATCTTCTTTTACTCCGACTCTGCTCTTCCAGCCAGGAAATCACATAGGTCATCTTGAACTCAATTGGACCAGTACATCTCTGCTGATCGAATTGGTGTCACAATAGAGCTGTACCACCTGGGAGGCCTCGGTTAGTATAGTTATCGAATAGGTTTATTGTAAACCAGCATTGAGTTTTTATGGGGGAAGAGTGATGAGCGTAGATCAGGATAGTAGACCAGGATTTTCCGTTTTTATCTGCTGCTTTCTGTACCAGGAAACACAGAGTAGTTGAGTGGGTTTTAATACACATCGGTGTAAATATTTCATTTAATTCTAACACTCATCACTTTTGAGAGGATCTGCACAGGTATATGACAATGAGAACTGCCCCTCGGTCAAACAAAGTTGATGAAAAGAAGACATCAAACCTTGAATCCCCAGTGCTATTTCACAATTTTCCTGCATTTATGTAAACTCCTTATAAGTTTAACACATCTACTTGTACCTAAAACTTGATTTCAAAGAAATATCTGAAAAATACTCACTGGTGGGAGTGATACTATGTCATATCTGGACTTACCTTAGACCTTACTCAGTTTCCTAAGATGTTGGAACAGTTGTGAGAGCTCAGCACAACACTCCTCTTTTTGGGAGTAGAGACAGATAAATATCCTTAACAGCTGTGGAGGGGATGAAAAAGTTGCTAGCTCTGTACATTTTAAGTAAACAAATCCCAAACCTTCTCACCTACCCCTAATTTGCAGGGGACAGGAGTGAAGTGCTAATTAATGTGATAAAGAGAACAAATCTAAGGGAAGAATCTGATGGAGAAAAAAAATCCACTGCTACATATGTATTCTCAAACACTCAAGTAAGGTGTTACTTTCATGTTTAATTAATTACACTTTCTCTTTAACTGTAACACTTTGACAAATACATGCCAATTAGAAGTAAAGAATGGTTTACAGCTCATTAACAGTTGATTTCAAGGGAAAAAGTGGACTACTCAGGTAGAACACTATTCATTACTATTATCCTGAATTATGTAGTTTATGCCTATAGTGTTACTGAAGTTGGGTATGAAGGCTTTATGAGAGATTGTTGTTCAGAAAAAGTTCAGTAAAGGCAATTAGATGAGACTAGGGGGTTTTGAACTCTGGTGATGTTTTCTGTTGTCTGTATCTCCTCCAAAGTGTTAGGCATATGGTCTGACTGTTTTCTACTGTAAATTAAGCAGGGCAAGTTCTAAGAAATCCTCCATGACTACTGTCAAGGGGTCTGAACCAATGTTTGTTTCGCTGTTATGCAGGAGGCCTCAATGTATGTACAGTATAAAGCTAACACAGAGTGGACAGCAAACCAGGAACATTTTCTGTGAATTCATTGCATTGGCACTCGATTTTTACAAATGTTTAGTGCAACATAGTTTAATGATGCTATACTTCCAAAACATCTTTAGAGTACTGGAAACATTAATATTTTAAAAACAGTTTGAATGGAGGACAGGTCAAAATAACATATTGGCTGTCACATTTTAACAAACCTCCCACATGTTAGTTGAAGACTGTTAGTGTGGTTCGCCTATTTTTTTTATGCCAGGACAGATATACAGATGCATCTTAAAAAATTAGAATATCGTGGAAAAGTTCTTTTTTTCTGTAATTCAAATAAAGTGACACCTTCATATATTCTAGATTCATTACACATAAAGTGAAACATTTCAAGCCTTTTTTGTTTCAATCTTGATGATTACGGCTTATAGCTCATGGAAGTAAAAAATCCAGTATCTCAAAATATTAGATTAAAAAAAATATAATACAGAAATATCGACCTGAGAAAAGCTCTAATCAGCTAATTAACTCAAAACACCTGCAAGGTATGTTAATTTATGCATTCAATACTTGGTCTGGGCTCCTATTGCATGAATAACTGCATCATTGTGGCGTGGCATGGAGGCAATCAGCTTGTGGCACTGCTGAGGTGTTATGGAAACCCAGGTTGCTTTGATAGCAGCCTTCAGCTCATGTTCTTGGGTCTGGTGTATCTCATTTTCCTCCTGACAATACAGGTCAGGCGAGTTGGCTGGCCAATCAAGCACAGTAATACCATGGCCAGCAAACCAGTTACCAGTTGTTTTGGCACTGTGGACAGGTGCCAAGTCCTGCTGGAAAAGGAAATCTACATTAAGCTTGTCAGCTGATGGCTGCATGAAGTGCTCTAAAATCTCCTGGTAGATGGCCGCATTGACTCTGGACTTGATAAAACACAGTGGACCAACACCAGCAGATGACATGGCACCCCAAATCATCACTGACTGTGGAAACTTCACACTGGACTTCAAGCAACTTGGATTTTGTGCCTCTGCACTCTTCCTCCAGACTCTGGGACCTTGATTTCCAAATGAAGTGCAAAATGTACTTTCATCTGAAGAGAGGACTTTGGACCACTGAGCAACGGTCCAGTTCTTTTTCTTCTTCGCCCAGGTAAGACACTTCTGAAATTGTCTCTGATTCAGGAGTGGCTTGACACTAGGAATGTGACATTTGTAGCCCATTTCCTGGACACGTCTGTTCGTGGTGGCTCTTGATGCACTGACTCCAGTCTCAGTCCACTCCTTGTGAAGCTCCCCCAAGTTCTTGAGTCGGCTTTGCTTGACAATCCTCTCAAGGCTGCGGACACCCCTGTTGCTTATGCACCTTGTCATACTACACTTTTCCCTTCCAGTCAACTTTCCATGAATATGCTTTGATACAGCACTCTGCCAACAGCCAGCCCTTTCAGCAATGACCTTCTGTGGTTTACCCTCCTTGTGGAGGGTGTCAGTGAGTGTCTTCTGTACATCTGTCAAGTCAGCAGTCTTCCCCATGATTGTGGTTGTGTTTACTGAAGGCTCAGGGAGTTAATTATCTGATTAGAGCTCTTCTCAGGTCGACATTTCTGTATTGTACATTTTTTATTCTAATATTTTGAGATCCTGGATTTTTGATTTCCATGAGCTGTAAGCCGTAATTATCAAGATTGAAACAAAAAAGGCTTGATATGTCTCACTTTGTGGAATGAATTCAGAATATATAAAGGTGTCGCTTTTTGATTTGAATTACGGAAAAAAAATAACTTTTCCATAATATTCTAATTTGTAGAGATGAACCTGTATTTTAAAGAGTTGTTAGTTCCATTCGCTGTTATAAAACATTGCAGAAAATGGAAGAAAACATGCCAGAAAATGTTGATTCTGGTTTAGGAGACGCGTACTCTAGTCACCAAGTTTATACAATTTAAATTAAAAATTCTCTGCTATTACAAGTCCTCTGCCTTACTTTTTAGACCCAAGAATGGCTATCAATGGTCTTTCAACTGGAACGAAGGCAAACACGTTTGTCTTTAACAAAAATATTTGTGTGAATATCAAAATCTACTCGACAACCCCCCTTTTTCTGTATTCATATGGATGTCGTCATTAAAGTAAAGGTTCGCAGTTTTTGATCTAGCCTAATCCTGTAGTGTGGAGACATTTTTTGTAATTAGTTGAGTTTACGTTTTTTTAAAGGAAGACACTCCCGGCTAAAATGAAAGTGAACGCGGCAACGGATACAGCATTCTAAATCATATGATACATTCGGTTTTCCAAAACGGGAAGGCTAGAGTATATTGATATAGGTCTCAGTATGTGTTCCAAAAGAATTCGTGCCAAAACGAGCTTGGTAGCCTATCAATGGTTATCGCTGTTTATTCTTTCTGGAAAATGTATAAGCAGCTGCTGAGGGGATTCATTTTTCTGTGAGGAGGCTGTATCCAGAATCGGCTTTGTTTACAGAGCTGTAGCTCACGTTAGCTAGTATAATCTATATAGACTACGAGCTCAAACAAAAATGCCAGCAAGTTGTATTGACTGCTAGTAAACCGACGCAAATCTGTCTGCGAGGAGGATTTATTCGGCAACCGGGTTTGTTTACTAAACTGTAGCCCACGCTAGCTAGCATAAATTACTAGCTGAAACAAAAATGCCAACACGTTCTATTAGCTGCTGGTAAACCGACGCGAATCGGTCTGCTAGGAGGATATATCCGGCCACCGGGTTTGTTTACTAAACTGTAGCTCACGTTATCCTTCATTCACACATAAGTGGTGAAATCGCTTGCAATTCAAGAGAACAGCGACAGCCCCGCAGAAATGGTTCATTAACGAAAATGGGTGCATGCCATTTGTTTTAAAAACTACATCTACTGTATCCGGTAGATAGTACCTCGTTTTGGTTGACAGCAATAGCTAGCACAACTAAATACATATTACGTATTAACTGATCGAGGGTAATTGTAGGTCCGAGACTCTGAGCGATCCTTAACTACGCTATACTGTGTGGGGCAATAGTATTAAGATAACATGCAAGTCTGTTAGAGGCTAAGTAGAACTAAGAGATATTTTAACTGCATTAGAGGAGGGGGTGACAGGATCCTTATCTCACTAGAATAGCTGGGAGCAAGAACAGACCACTTTGGAATTCGGTAATAAAACTGGCAGAATGCCAAATCAGGGAAAAGGCGCTAAGCCTAGAAGTTGATTGGTTGGAACAACAACAGGGAAAACCTGAAGATGGCAGAGGCCATAAAAGATGTGTCAAACAACATAAATCTCATTTAGATATGGTAGGACCCCCGCCCTGAACCATAAAATTTAGGGTAGGGGGCTCATGCTATAAGAACTGTCTGTGCTGTGATTGTGTTAGACTCTGTTGGACTGAATGCCAC
>JACXGI010017492.1:0-14432 GCA_016801175.1 Esox masquinongy
AGGCCCTCTGGTGGTCAAACGGCTCCATAATATAACTGGCAAAAATACAAGAATGTCATGCATTGGCCTACAATGGGAAAATTGTTGAATCTGGTGGAATACAGTAAAAATGTCAAATATCACTACTTTTCTTCCAAATGAAATGCTTACATTACAGAATGCATGGTTTTATACTGTAATGGCAGTAAGATAAAAAAAAATTGTTTTTAATGGAAGTCAATGGGACATTTTTGTCCACGAAGGGGTCCAGAGGGAGTATCTGGCACTACGTAAAAAATATTAATGCAATCAAATAAATTTGTTTGCTAATCTATGACATATCCAAGACTCTAATAACCACCAAAGTCCCATACCCCTACTGTTTATTATATGGAAAATATACATTTTTTAATGATTTTTTGTAATAAATAATGAAGTAATTCAAACAATCAAACTGGCATTTTAAGGGTTAAAATCCTGAAAATGATTGAATGTTTGGTTGTTTTGAGCAGGTTTGAAGTTGTTTAAGAGATTTATGAAAAAAAAAGCGGAAGAAAATATTAATGTATAAAAATGTTATATCAGTTTATTGTACGAGGACATTTTTGTCCTCGAAGGTGTCCAATGCGTAGTAAATTTGAGGAGGGCACAAGAGTTAAGCCCAGAGAACATCTTTTGCTCACTTGAATCAATACAACACGATTCCAAGATAAACATTGAAAAGTTCATCACAATAGATAGATACATTACAAGAAAGCATGAATTGGGATTTATCTATGGGCAAATAAAAAAATAGGCCCTCTGAATCAACTACCTGTCCCTTTCTGTCTTCTTTCTGGACACCCAGGTCGGAATTGTTTTAATTACAAACACGTTTTATTACAAATGTGAGAAGTAGAATATAACTTTTGAAACTAAACTATGTGTCAGGAAGAGCTTGAATATAAAAGGAACACCTGTTTTATAAAAATACCCGCATTTTGCACACTGTTTGTCCATTAAGCCCTTGTGCATAAATTCCCGTACTATGTCACCTCTTTAAAAAGTTTGCACCAAACAAAATAATTGTATTGGCTAAACCTAGTGGTTCCTTCAGTTCCAACTGATCTAGGAAAGTTTGGGCATGACTGAAATGTCTTGCCTATATTTTTAATTGTCTCTTACTTGGCAATATATTCTATTTCTGTCTCTATATCACCTTACCTGTTCATGCTTTTCTTTATCTCCTTTGTATCTTGCCTTCCCAAAGTTTTGCTTTGTTTGGCTGTATCTTTCCATTTTCCTGTGTCAGTCAAAAAAGGAAACTGAGGGTCAATCAATGTATTGATATACTATAAAAAGGAAAGTATTTCACAAAACCATTCGACACTTGCTTGGAGTTTACTAGAACACAGTCTATATTACTTTAGGCCTTTTCACACTGCGTTGTTCTAAGCCCTGGGCTAAATTGCAGTGTAAACACGCAATTGTAGTGTAGCTAAACTAAAATGTAGCTAGATCATTTTCACCACTGTCAACTCTAGCTAGGTTTGAGTAGCTTGGATATTAGCCAGGGTCCAAATAACTTTAATATTATGAAATGAAACAAGTCAATAATGCATCAAAACGGGTTCAAACCAGGCATTAGCTAGCGTTAGCTAGCCAGCAAAGCATTCAAACAAGCAAGCCAGCTTACACGATACAACACCAGATGATACCTAGACGAATGACATTGAGCTGGGAACAAAATTTCTGTCCAATAACAAAAACTTGATTTCTCTAAATATCTATCACGCACGCCTGTATTCTTTATCAGCAGTCTTACGAACGTTTTACAACTTCGCACTCTACCTACGACTCTTCGACACCCTGAGCAACACTGCCAAAAAAAGACTTGAAAATAAAGATTTTACAAAACTAAAATGCTGTCTGAATTCACCTCACAACATAGTTATCACAATGCGTCGTGCAAGCAGGAGTATATCATGAATTCAAAAAAAATGTTTGCTTTATATTTTATTTTTATAAGTTCATGTCTCCACCACCACTTTTATTAGGCTTAAAAATAGAAAGTAAAATTAAATAACGAAAGAATACAGAGGGAATGACCTTGGTGTCCTCAGTGGTTGATACATGCCTGTTGGGATGAGATCTTACACCATTTGCCAAACAGAATTTCTCTAGATCTTTGATATGGTTATGCTTTTGGACTGCCCTCCTAAAATCAAACCACAGGTATTAATTTCATTCCAGTCAGGAGACACATCACCATTGAATATTTTGATTGTGTTTACAATTTAGATATTGTTTTGTTCTTTAAGATACAGGGGGTAAACAAAATAACAGAAACACCTAATAATATTAATATCAAGGGGCTAATAACAAGTAGGGACACCCTTTGCCTTCAGAACAGCTCCAATCCTTATAAAATATACTTTGCACTCTGTGCTCCAGAACTTCCTATAAAGGTTCAATGATAGTCAGATCTGGTGATTGGGGAGGCCATGGAAGGCGGTAAATGTCATCCTGGTGTTCATAACACCTCTCTTTAATTTGTTTAGTAGTGTGTATGGAGTCATCATCAACCTAGAATATTTGGACTGTATGAAGGACCAGTGTTTGAACTTGGTCCAATAAAATGACCTCATATTCCTTTGCTGTTATACAACCATGCAGAGCAATCATCGGACCCAATAACTCCCATGAGATGGTTGCCCATACCATTACGGATCCCCCACCATGTTTATTAGTTGGCAGCAGACATATTGTGGGTTGAAGGCAACCTTAGGCTTTCTCCAAATAAAAAGCCATCCAGATGTGGGAAATAGGGTGACCCATGATTATTCTGAACATATTACTTTTTTCCATTGCTCATGGGTCCAGCTTTTGTGCTCCTTACACCAAGTTATGTGTCTTTGTGCATTGGACTGCATACAAGCAATTTCTGAATGGCAGCCCTGTCACAAATTCTATGTGTTTGTGAAGATCAAAATGTTCAGTTGTTGTTGAAACTTGGTTGAGAGGTTCTGATTAAATTTTGTGGTAATTTTCGACCTGTACTTTTGGGGCATTTAGCAACTATCCTGTTAAATGTCTTTTCCTCTTTGCTGATGCAATTTGTCCATATTTGGCATTTGCTTTCATGATTTTTTAGACTGTTCCCCATTACACATTTAATAATAATTTAGCGGTTTTCATGACCAATGCATCTGTAATTCAGGAACAGACTATCTGGCACTCTAAGGAACTGTGTTAGTTGCCTCGTGTTGCTTTGAAAACTAAAATATCAAAGCGCTAACTGTCAGACCTCATTCATGGCTGACACATAGTGCTGTACCAGTCAACAGTTTAGATTAATCTACTCATTCTAAGATATTTCTTTTGTTTTCCTATTTTCCACATTGTACAATAATAGCAACCTTTTGCTTTGATGACAGCTTTGCACACACTTTGCATTCTCTCATTCTCTGCATTTTCCAACAGTGTTGAAAGAGTTCCCACATATGCTGAGCACCTGCAGCCTGCTTTTCCTTCACTCTGCAGTCCATCTCATCCCAAACCATCTCAATTGGGTTAAGGTCAATTGATTGTGGAGGCCAGGTCATCTGATGAAGATTAGGGCTAATTCGGCCAGATTAAGGCTAAGACTAAAATGAACAAATCACAGACGTCCAATTCGTGGCTAAAACAAGACCCTTTGGAAAAAACAATAATGAGCCAATCACAGACCACTATTTTAAGCCCAGATCAAGGTCACTCAGGACAGACCAAATATGTACCAATCACAACCTCTTTTAGGGGCAATTATGGTCAGTTTTGTCCAATAATGGACGCCTATGGACATCTGTGGTAAATTGGTGCTCAATGGGAATGAGGGAATTATATAGGAAATTCAATCAATTTAAAAGGAATTGATCACAAGACTAGTAACAGGGTTAGAGTGGATTTATTATGTTGATAAGGTAGTAATTAATATTTGAAGAAGGAATCTGGCAACTGCAACAGTATATTTTATGGCTTAGAACTTGGTTATTATGTCGCAATTTAATAGAATTGATAAAAAATCCCTAGAAGAAACAGTTCGACATCTTAAAACTTCCTCATGTTGTCTCGACACACTGCCTTCAGACTTTTTTAAAACTGTATAGAGCACATAAATACCTGGATGAACGAAATTTGTCTACAAGTAAACCAAGATAAAACAGAGATTATTGTGTTTGGCAACAAAAATAAAAGAACTAGTATTAGTAAAGAGCTGGATTCTCGGGCCCTTAAAACCAGGGACCAAGTGCGTAATTTTGGTGTTCTGATTGACTCAGACCTCACATTTAACAGTCATATCAAAGCAGTCACCGAAATAGCATTCTATCATCTTAAAAATATAGCCAAAATCAAGGGCCTAAAAAGACCAAGAGAAGCTCATCCATGCTTCTCTCTAGTAGGGTTGACTACTGTAATGGCCTCTTAACTGGACTCCCCAAAAAGACTGTAAAAAAGCTGCAGCTGATTCAGAATGCTGCTGCTAGAATGTTAACCAGGACCAAGAGAACAGAGCACATCACTCCGGTTCTTAAATCTTTGCACTGGCTTCCAGTCAGTTACAGAATACCTTTTAAAGTGGTGCTTTTAGTTTATAAATCACTGAATGGTTTAGGCCCTGAATACATTTCTGATGTTTGAAGAAAATAAACCGAGCAGGGCTCTTAGATCCATGAACACAGGTCAGCTAGTAGAGCCCAGAGTCCAAACTAAACATAGCCAAGCTGCGTTTAGCAGTTAAGCTGCACAAAACTGGAATAAACTACCAGAAGCTCTTAGACGTGCCCCAAACGTATCAATTTTTAAATCCAGGTTAAAAACACTTCTCTTTTCACGCGCCTATGACCGAGCGCTTAAAGTTTACCGCACTGTTTAGTCTTACAGCTGTTATAGCTTCCTATGTCTTTATCCTATATTTAATTTTAATTCTGTTCTTTTTCTATTTTCTTATTCTGTTTTATTATTATGAGGTTTTGATGTTTTCATTTGAGTATTTGTTTTTATGCTATTGTATTTTTATATTTTTTCTTTTTCTTTGTAAAGTACATTGAATTGCTTCTATGTATGTATTGTGCTATATAAATAAACTTGATTGCTTGCTTGCTTATGGTATAGTAATATAGATGTACAGCACAAGGACAGATACTCATGACTTGTTACTGTTTAACAGCAGTGCATACCTTTCTCAGTCTTTAACTTGACAACAACACCTCTCTCTCACACTTCGGGTCAAGGCTTGGAGGAAAGGAAGGGTGATCAGAACAAAGGTCAAATTACATGTTAAAAGGTCAACGGTCACATTATCAGGTCAACTTGAAAAGAAAATTTGACATCGGTTGAAATAGATTGAGTGACAGACTATGAGTGATTGAGGTCACAACATTGTGTGCCACCTCTAGAGTGTAGATAAGGAGATGACCTACCATTGGACGTTCATGGCGTGATGTCCTCAAAGAAGTACTTTAAAGGTAGTCTGTCTCCACCTGCTCATGGGACACTTTTGGAACAGACCAGACCAAATTTTTACGATGTTAATGAAAGTCTGTCAGTTGCAGATAAGCAATATACATGTTAAGATATCCATTTATCAATAGGATCATCATTTAAGACCTGACAAATTGTAATGATTCGCAACTCGACCATCCCAGCTGTACCAAACTCTTTCTCCTGTCTGTTAATGTCTTTGTTCCCAACCCTTCCCTTCTTTTCACTGTGGCAATAGGGGTCCGACAGCAACAGGGAATGGAGTCTGATTCTGGAACATTCTCGTCATTTCCAGCAGAGGGTAGTCTGTTTCCATCTCTTTTGAGAGAACTGCGTTTATAGCGTGGGATCGATGCTTTAAGAGTGCTAAACAGTGTGTCCCAGGCTAGTGTATGATCATCATTGAATCAAAAAAGAGAAATGAGACATTTTGAATATGTGTAATAATATTTCACCATAATAATTAAAACAATTGTTTGTTTTACACATTTTAGATTAGATTAGATTTCCGTCTTTATTGTCATTGAACAAGTACAAGTACAGTACAATGAAATGCAGTTAGCATCTAACCAGAAGTGCAAATAGAAGAGGGCAGAAAATGTACAAGTATTTACATGTAATAAGTATATATATATATATATATATTACAAATGGAATATTTAGATGTGCAATGAGGGCAAACGCAGTACAAATGGCAATATTAAATGTGCAATTAAGGCAAATAGAGAAGGGCAGAAAATTTACAAGAAGTAAGTGTAGTGTATGTTACAAGGGGGATAAAAGTTGTGCGGGTACAAATGGTAATTCTAAATGGCATTCTAAATGTGCAATTGAGGCAAATTGAATGAGTAAGGTAGCATGTGCAACCTTAAATTTGTAGAAGTGGTACAGAACACTTGAAATCCTGTCTTTTGTACAGGAGGACATAAGCGTTTACAATTAACACAATAAAAACAACAGCGTACACATTTTCAGAGCAAATGTAATTTAAAGAAATGATGAAAAAAATGCCCGCTTTTTGAGTCTTCAGATGATGAGTCCAGGAGCAGAAGACACTGGTGATAGGATAAATAGTGTTGTAAATTTATTTGGAGAGGATGAACAATGTGTGGCTGCTCTGATTAAAGAAACAGTGAAGAAAACAGTTCATTGTGTGGGCTAAACTTCCACACAAAGAGAAATCTGTTAAGTGTTTTCCACAGTCAGATTCAAGGTTCTCCACTCCACTTTAAAGCTAAAATGTGTATTAGTCCAATACGAGCGTGGGTTATCCTGAACTTGTGGCAGTTAATCTTCATAACTCTAAAATTACAGTGCAGTCTGTTCTACCTTATAGCTAATGGATGCTACCTGGTTGACCCATTGTTACTGATGTAAATTAGCGGCTTGTAGATCAGCAAGTACAACTTTGCCACAGGTTCTCAGTTAATTCGCCTAGCGGCTAATACTGTATGTTAGCGGCTAACATAGTTCTAGCAGGTTGACTCGGTAAATGTGTAGTGTTTCTGTGTATTTATTTGATAATGATTAATTCTATGATTTGTTATTTGATGGAGCAGCAAGTGTAAACTGATTAGGCGAATTGTGTATGGAGCAGCCTCTGTAGCAGGTAATTCAAGCAGTATTTCACTGCTATTGCCAGCAATCTAGAAGTTAGACATTATTATTGAGAAATTGTTATTGAAATTGTCATTGATTATTAAGTGTCATTAAGCCTATACATTATACATTGTAATGTTTAGGCCAATGGAATCTTTCATAGGTTGGTTTATATTGTTTTATAGTAATATATAAAGAAACATGGTTTATACATTGCATGGATTTAGCAAGGATTGACTGGGCCTTCTTTGTGGTTCTGAGACCCGATAGGCACTCCTTTAGTGATAATAAATTTGTCAGCAAGCCCTCATAAACAGAACCCAAACGAGTAAGACGAGAATATGGTGCGGATCGCACACAATTTTCCAATTAATCAGAAAGATTGCATTTTTGAAGATTAAATTACAAAATATCTGTATGTACATATCTAAATATATGTATGCCTAACTGTTGCTCAATGATATGTGTGCCTTTGAGCTAGGCACTTAAACGGAATTGCTTTTGTAAATTGTTCTGTAGAACAGTGTCTGCTAAATGAATACATGTAAATAATGTACACAAGTATCTCGATATAATATGACTACACACTGAATAAGTGTTATGATTCATAGGATACTTACAACGCTGTTTGCGAGTATGACGCTGATAGGGAAGGTACGCTGACTGACTGATTCACAAAACTCAGACTGGCCTAAATAGGTAGGTTAACTGTGTTTCTACCTCACACCTATTTCAAATTATAATTAGCTTCGAAAAGTAAACAAGTCTCTAGATGATGTCTAGGGCCTACATACTAATAAGACATATGGTCGTTTCATGAGTAATACAGACAGGAGAGTCTCATTTCAGTCTACAGTTCAGGGCTGAAGCAGTTGGGGGGGGCTTTGTGAACGTGGACGAGGCACGGCTATTTCCTACCTGTACGAACGGGGCGGGTACATGTCTGGTCGAATGGGACAGGAGACCACATAGGCCTATAGTAATAAATAGAAAAGAGATTTCAGAGGAATATCAACAAGAACATTTTTAATAAGGTGAGTTTTCTATTATACCTTCATTGTTTGACAGTCGAACGTATTCATCTATCTGCGATAAAAGCACAACAGTAGCGACCGCACACGTTTGTCGGTCGATTTTCTTTTAGCTTGAGGCCTGGGAGTTTTGTTTTAAATCGTTTAACACTAACACTAGGCCTAAAACTTTTGCCGTTACATACTCTCTTCTAAATTTACATTACAGTTCGTTTTTACATTGCACTCCTGTTAATTAATACTATTGATTTATTGATAAACAGCTCTACTGACCTTTGTATTTCCATTTTATAACTACCGCATCTTTGTTTTCAATGTTGTAAAATAGGCTACTGTAGCCTAGAATTTGGCGATTGTCTGGCTTTCTCAAGGCTTAGATATAAATGAAAAAGTTGTTTTCATCTCGCTTTGTTTGTTGTTTATGCTTGATATTTTCGTATTGGCGGTGTGCTTATTCATGCTTCACAGTAAGTCTATTGGATATCTTTCTCTGTCAGGGGTATATTCACTGCAAATATCTGTAGGCCTCCTCTGGACCACAATTTCAAAATTCATCTCTTCAGAATGGATTTGGGCTGTCAGATGAGATTAAATACAGACACGTAGGATGAATAGAACGAACGAATCATTGACCTAAATGGGTACTCCATTCTAGTTATTCTTTTTATTTAACTCCTGTCTGATAGCTGAAATCCAAACTGATGCTTTTTTTTTTTAAAGATGGGCCCTACAGACTCAAGTATTGACAGGTTGAGACAACTGTACCCCACAGCTATGTGGAGTAAGAGGATCACAACGATTGAGAATAACAATATTGACTCTGTAATACTTGTCTACATTAAAGTTTGTAGTAAAAAGGTTTTGAAAAAAGCATTAATGTTAAAATAATATACTTCACTTCAAATCAAACTTTCAAAACACATATCAATAGTCCCCTCCATATAGCTGTCCAGACCACAGGTATTCCAATGCAAAAAGAAAGAATGGGACAGGTATTTGTAATTAGCCTCTGGGGACATAATCTGACTGATATTTGAGTAGCTGGGTGTGTTTCAGTGCAGATGTGTGTTTGTGTGTTTCCCATTATTTACGAGGAATGTTATACTATATATGTGTGTGTGTGTGTGTGTGTGTGTGTGTGTGTGTGTGTGACAAATATACCAAGATAAAGGGAGATCTTTGTCGTGTTTGTTAATGCGCCAGATTCGTGTCCCTGCACGTCACACATTCCACGGAAGAATCCATAACCCGCCTACCTGCCCTCCCTTCTTCTTTGGATTCTTCACCTTTCTCCTCTTCTTTTAGCATCCCCTCTAACACTCAACCATGGAGTAATGTATATACAGTGAAATCCAACAGTATTCGGACAGCTGACCTGTTTTTTATTATTAGGTTCTTTATTGCTGCACATTGTATTTTTGATGATGGGCTTGAAGTGCAGACTGTCAGTGTTAATTTTGGAGGTATATTCATACATGTCAAATTAACTATATAGAAATTCCAGAATGGTTGATACATATTCCCCCCATTTTTTGGTACGGAAAGCATTTGGACAGTTGGCTTCCTAGCTGTTTACTATTAGGCATTGGAATTCTTTGTGCATTTAGAGAGCTGTCAATGTCTCCTCTTGATTCTAGTCTTTACATTTGGAGCCTGTTGCTGGTGCCTGACAATAAATAAGTGCCAATGCAAAAACAGTGCCTAAAAGAGATGGTAGAGTTCTAAATAAAAAGGGTTAGTACAAATGGGACAAAGAATAACACCTATCAGAGTGATGGCAACAGGAAAGTTTGGGGAAAAACTCCTTCTCATCACCAGATTGGTGGAGGGGTGTTTTGGGCATGTATGGCCCACGCTGGAATTGGCTCGTCTTGTAGGGCCCACGCTGGAATTGGCTTGTCTTCATTGATGATGTAACTTCTGATGGCAGCAGCAAGATGAATTCTGAAGTGTACTAAAACATTGTATCTGCTCAGATACAATTAAATGCCTCAACTCATTTCACGGCATCTAAGTAAAAAGTAAATCATCCAGTCTGAATCAATTTCAGCATGATTTCCCATGCTCGACACTAGATGGAAGGCAAAAAGGCCTACTTCTTTACAGGCCTGGCTGAGAATCATCAGGGATGATCCCTGGGGAAGTCATTTATGAGGGTCTCTTCAGGCAATCATTGCACGAAAAGAATATACAACCAAGTGCTAAACATGACTCATTTATTGTACTTAATGTTTATTTGTCCAAATACCCTAAAATGGGGGACTATGACTGCTCTTTAACTTCATTATATTTTTGTATAGTTTAGAATTCAATGTGAATACAGAGCCGGGAAAAAAAAGAATGTGTCATTGTCCAGATACTTTTGGACTTGATTGTACTGTATGTGTGCGGGAGGGACTGTGGTCTTACATCTTATATAGCATTATCTTTCCCATCCTTTCCCAATTACTATAATAAATGTATTTTATACTGTGTCCCTCTCCCCCTCTCTCTCTTTCTATCACTCTTCTCTCTTTCTTCAACCCTATTGGAACTCATGTATTTGTCGAAGCCCACAGGACATCTCTAATTATTTCAGTGGTTGTCATCTCCTCCAGAACAGCTGTGACAGACATTCTATTAAGTTTTCTGTAGGTTAGGTAGAGTGGTCTCACCTCTGGCTGCTACGCTCCAAGAGTTTCCACACATTATTTTCGTGTGATTTTGTGAAATGTAGCGCCACATTAGTACTGGCCCTCAGACACTGCTTCCAGTTAGCAGGCAGCAGAGTAGAAGATACTAAGCTGTAATGTTCCATTCTTCAGTCAATGTTTTGTGGCTGCAACAACAGGATCAGTCACATTGTCTCTTTATTTATTCATGCAGCACTGTTTTATTTTTGTCTGCTATCGCTGTCCTGTGGCAGGGCTATGGGAGCCACAGTGGAATATGACAAAGCTTCATGGGAGCTGACAGTCCAGGTGGACCAGAGAGATGGAGACGAGGGGATGAAGTTTAAACTGCGAGTTTTGGGAAACCTGCATGTTGGAGGACTCATGCTCAAACTGGTGGAGAAAATCAGTAAGTCTCTCTCCCTTTTATTGACATTCTCAGTCTTTCGCTCTGCCACTCTTTCATGTACAGTACATTGTCAATCTCTCAGTCTCTTTCTCTCTCACTCTTTTATTTACAATCTGAGTCTCTCTGCCTCACTCTTTCTCTTTCTCTCAGCCAGAGTGCTAGACTGGAGAACACACCCTTATTTGCTCCATTCCTTTATACAGCTGAGTAGAATTGTTTTCCCACAATGCTTCTGTTACACAGCCTGAGGGGTTGAAGTTCATCACTTTATCTCATATTTACTCACCTGGGGTGAAAATTTGATAAGGGTAAAACACCTTGTTCCCTATGTAGTGCACTACTTTTGACAGTCTAGAAGTCTAGAAAATCAGTGCACTATATTGGGAATAGGGGACGATTTAAGACATACTGCGTGTTCATCCAGGAGGATTAGAGTTAGGGAATTCCCCATGGGAAGACACTATGAAAGTGGCCTCTAGCCTCAGTTAATATCAGATAGATACGAGCTGTGTCTGTCACAACGGATGTGGGTGTTAATGACTCTGTAGATGATTCAGGAGTCTGTCATAAGACTAGACAAGTATTACTCTGGGTTCAGCCCTTACATCACAACATGATGTCATACAGAATCATCAACCTCACTTCCTGTATGGTCTTCTATGGCTTTCTGCAGGTGGTTTGTTTAGAGTCGTTTATCGTATTGTACCAAAGTACACGTTTACACATCCATGTACTTACACAAAAATGTTCAAATGAAGTAGGATTTTATAATATGGACCGTTCTAGCCAGACACTGTAAAAGCAAAAGGCAATGACTTGTGAAAAGGGCCGGGAACTATGCTGTGCTAGGCTCAAAGGGAAACTGATTCCACCTCCTGGGTGCCAAGACAGAGAAGACTTTTGACTGGGCACTGTCCTCCTGTAGGGGCCATGTTCTCAGGCTGGATATGAGCTTTTACTAGAAGCCAGTAGAGTGAGCAGAGGCACTGGTTGACATGGGAGAACTGGGGAAGGTTGAACACCGGCTGGCTGCGGCGTTCTGGATTAACTGCAGTGGTTAGATTTCACAAGCAGGGAGAACTGCCAATGGTGATTTGCAGCAGTCACAGACGTGCGATAAGTGCTGGGATTAAAACTTGAGCTGATTCCTGTGTGAGGTAAGATCGTGCTCTAGGAAATCTTAAAGAGCATGTACCTGCAGGAGCGAGTCATTCCATTGCTTTTTAAGGAGAAAGACATGGTGTTGTCTATGGTCACGCCGGTTCTTCACACTCTTGGAGTGGGAAAAGGCTGCTCTTTCTTGTCAAGGCTGAGCTTGAGGTGGAGTCTGCCAGGCACGGAAAAATGCCACTTTGGTGTCAAATGGAGGGAGGAGAATATCAGTTGAATACCATCCACATAGCAATAATAAGTGAGATGCAATGACTTGGTGTATTGAGAGAAAAGGAGAGGGGCTCGAACCTGATGGTTTACAGAGTCAAAGGTAGTAGACAGTTGTTAGAGGATGAGAAACAGATGAGAGAGTTAGTTGGGACAGTGTGAAAAGCCTCTGTGACACTCTGTCTCGGTTGCTCAACCCCGTTTGTGTTGAAGCCTGGCTGGTAAGGGGTGAGGTTATCGTTCTGTGAGAGATAACTGCTTAAGTGCTTTGAAAAGGAAAGACAATAGAGATTCCAGTTGGTAGTTATTCTAGCCATTTGAAACCAGTGGTTTCAACCAATCGTTTTCGACAAAGTTAGAGAATATGGCCCGATATATTTAATCGTTTCTGTCTTGATGAAACTATGCCTTCTAACGAACCCCCTCCCGTCAGAGGCTCCTCAGGATTGGTCAGACCATGCTCTGTGGTGGCAGCAGAGGAAATGTTGGCTACTGAAGACTCACTGGACCTTGGACAAGTATGGAGTCCAAGCGGACGCTGATCTGCGCTACACCCCACAACACAAACCTCTGTGTATTCAGCTGCCCAACATGAAGCTGGCCAAACTCACTGTCAGTTACTCCGCTGTTGTCTTCAAGACTGTCGCCGAGATCTGCAGGGCGTTAAGTGAGTACCCTAGCCAAGTCAGACGCCTCATCCTCCTCACCTCCTTGTCCCTAGCACAGGGCTGAGAAACTAGATTCAGCCGTGCGTAGATAGTCTGTGTGGGGCTCACTCACTTGTTGCCGACCCCTGCCCTTGTCAGAAGTGCAGATGTGAATATATTGGGACAGTGTCCATTCTGAAGTTTCCCATACTGATAATTGGTAAGGGGGAATGGCCACCACAGCTAAGATTTAACAGGACAAATAAACAGGGCCAAGTAAGACGTGAGGGTCCAGAATGGGGTCAAGGGGTCAAGCAGCTGGGACCTAGTGGCTAGGGCTTTAAATCTAGATTCTGGGCGGGAGTTCTTGGGGCTAGAATCTATAGGGTGCAGCTTCCTTTTTCCCGATTTAGGAGGCCAAAGAAGAGGTTATGGTTTAGGGTCTAGGGGTACACAATCTCTCCTTGACATCCTCTCTCTCCTTCAGACATCAGAAGGCCAGAAGAGCTGTCCCTTCTAAAGCTTCCAGATGACCCATCCAAGAAGAAGAAGAAGAAAGACAAGAACCCAGTATTGGAGGACATCATAGACATGGACATAACCAGTGGAGGTTCTGGTGGACCAGGTAGGAGACACCATGAGTTATAAGCATATTAATAAAATGTATATTTTATTACCACATATATCTTCACTGATCAGTGATTCTTGCAATCTGTTTTCCTGCAAAGACATTTAAACCAAGTTAGCCAGTTAGTGATCTGAGCGTTTGAATAACTTAATTGAATCACAAAAAACATTGCCTCGTTCAGACAAGAACTTCCACAGGCTTTCATATACAGAATGTGTGTTCATACCGTACCTTGGTGTTCACCTTCAATCACACTGTGAATGGAAATTATTCATCGCTTTCACAATGCAGTCAAGGTGTAGCTCAAAGTAGGTAGTTACTGACTTTTATATCTCAGACCTCCCATCAGATTCTGCCCACATGGTGGCTTCTGTAGATTTCTGACATAATCTCTTGAAGGAATGGAAAATGCTGAATTCGTTAGCGGGTTTGAAGATGTAAAAGAATACAGAAATCATGAATCAAATCTCATGGAATAGCACAGCATGTTCCAAAGGCTTTCGGTAATGCATACTTTGTTTCAAACACACAACCCCCCCCCCCACACACACACACACACACCTATTATCTTTTTACCCATCAGAAGTGTAAGTAAGCAATTTCACC
>JACXGI010017493.1:0-14426 GCA_016801175.1 Esox masquinongy
TGTGTGTGTGTGTGTGTGTGTGTGTGTGTGTGTGTGTGTGTGTGTGTGTGTGTGTGTGTGTGTGTATTATAGATATAGAGATAGAGATATAGATATATATCTATAATACACACACACACACACACACACACACACCCACGAGGGTTAAGGCAGTGCTGGAAAATGATGGTGGCCACACAAAATATTGACATTTTGGACCCATTTTGGACATTTTCACTTAGGGGTGTACTCACTTTTGTTGCCAGCGGTTTAGACATTAATGGCTGTGTGTTGAGTTATTTTGAGGGGACAGCAAATTTACACTGTTATACAAGCTGTACACTCACTACTTTACATTGTAGCAAAGTGTCATTTCTTCAGTGTTACATGAAAAGATATACTCAGATATTTACAAAAATGTGAGGGGTGTACTCACTTTTGTGAGATACTGTATATATATACACACACACACACACACACACACACACAACCCCGGTTTCCAAAAATGGTGGGACGCTGTGTATAATGTCAAGAAAAACAGAACACACTGATGTGCAAATCATTTAAACCCTATATTCAATAAAAAATAGTACCAAGACAACATATCAAATATTGATACTGAGAAAATTTATTGTTTCTTGCTCACTTTGAATTTGACAGAGGCACAAGAAGACTGGAAATGTTGTGTAATTCTAAAAAACTAAACCTGGTGGAACATCACACAACTAATTATGTCAATTGGCAAAAGGTCTGTAACATGATTTTAAAAGATAATTCCAGAGAGGATGGATCTGTCAGAGATGAGGATGGGGAGGTGTTCGCTGCTCTGTGAAAGACTGCGTGGGCAAAAAAAGTGCAACAATTCAAGAATAATGTATCACAACGTAAAATTGCAAAGAGTTTAGGGATTTCATCTGCTATCGACAATATAAGTAAAAGATTCAGAGAATCTGAATAAATCTCTGTATGCAAGGGACAAGGCCAAAATCCAGTATTGGATGGCCGTGATCTTCAGGCCCTCAGGAGGCACTGCATTAAAACCAGACCCAATTCTGTAGTGAAAATCACTGTATGGGCGCAGGAACACTTCCAAAAACCATTGTCTGTGAACACAGTACGTCGCTGCATCCACAAAAGTTAAAACTCTACCATGCAAAGAAGAAACCATATATGAACAACATCCTGAACTGCTGCCAACCCCATTCTGCATGTATCACAACAGCATGGCTCTAGTAAAAGAGTCTGAGTGCTAAACTGGCCTGCCTGCAGTCCAGACCTGTCACCCATTGAAAATATTTGGAATGGGACAACATTCCACTTTCAAAACTACAGCATTTGGTCTCCTCAGTTCACAAATGCTTACAGAGTGTTGTTAAAAGAAGAGGTGATGCAACACAGTGGTAAACATGCCCCTGTCCCCACTTTTTTGACATGTTGCTGCCATCAAATTCAAAATGGGCATATTTTCCAAAAACAACAAGATTTCTCCGTTTCAACATTTGATATGTTGCCTTTGTACTATTTTCATTGAAGTATATGGATTAATGATTTGCATTTATTTGAATTGTATGCAGTGTCACAACATTTTTGGAAATGGGGTACTGTACATTGTGTAATACGTTGAGAACAAAATTATGTAAGAGCGGTCAATGGAAACCAAAATCACCAACCGATTGAGGTCTGGATTCAAACTCACACCGAAAATCAAAGTAAACAATTGAAATCACAGGCTGTTTCAACTTTTGTGATTTTCATCACGTCAACTCATAATGTGACTCAGTAGTGTGTATGGCCCCCACGTGCCTGTATGCACTCCTGACAATGTGTGGGCATGCTCCTGATCAGATGGCAGATGGTGTCCTGGAGGATCTCCTCCCAGACCTGGATCAGGGCAACAGTGAGCTCCTGGACAGTCTGTGGCGCTATTTGGCGGCGTCGGATGCACCGATACATAACGTCCCAGAGGTTCTCAATTGGATTCAGGTCTGGGGAACGTGAGGGCCAGTCAATGGCATCAATGCCCTTGTCATCCAGGTACTGCCTACACACTCTGGCTGCATGAGGCCGGGCATTGTCCTGCACCTAGGGGAACCCAGTGCCCACTGCACCTGTGTACGTTCTGACGATGTGTCTAAGGATTTCATCCCGGTACTTAACAGCAGTCAGGGTACAGTTGGCTAGCACATGGAGGTCTGTGCGACTCTCCAAAGCTATGCCTCCCCAGACCGTAACTGACCCACCGCCAAACCGGTCATGCTGGATGATGTTGCAGGCAGCATAATGTTCACCACGGTGTCTCCAGACTCACGTCTCATGTGCTCAGTGTGAACCTGCTTTCATCTGTGAAGAGAACGGTGCGCCAATGGCAGACCTGCCAATTCTGGTGTTCTCTGGTGAATGCCAGCTGATCTGCACGGTGCTGGGCTATGAGAACAGGTCCCACTAGAGGACGTTGGGCCCTCATGCCACCGTCATGGAGTCTGTTTCTGACAGCTTGGTCAGAAACATGCACACCAGTAGCCCGCGCGAGGTCATTTTGTAGGGCTCTGGCAGTGCTCCTCTTGTTCCTCCTCGCACAAAGGAGCAGATACTGGTCCTGCTGCTGGGTTGATGCTCTTCTATGGCCCTGTCCAGTACTCCTCGTATAACAGGCCTGTCTCCTGGTATCTCCTCAATGCGCCTGGGACTGCACAGGGAGACACAGCAAACCTTTTTGCAATGGCATGTATGGATGTGCCATCCTGGAGGAGCTGGACTTCCTGTGCAACCTGTATGGGCTGCAGGTACTGCTTCACACTACCAGCAGTGACAAGGACACTTGTCAAAACACAAAGCTAGAGAAGAATCAGTCAGAAAGGATAAGGAGAGAGCAATTGTCTTTGGCCACCACCTGCAAAACCATTCCCTTTTTGGGGGTTGTCTTGCTGTTGCCTCTCCAGTGCATCTGTTGTCACTTTCATTTGCACCAAAACAGGTGACATTGATTCACAATCTCTATGCTTCCTAACTGGACAGATTGATATCCCTGAAGTTTAATTGACTGAGTGTAATACTGGGATGATTATGTGTTCCCTTAAAATTTTTTGAGCAGCGTATGTAACTATTAAGTTCTCATAATAAATGGTTTAGTCTGCTCTTTGTACGATAAATGCTGATGACAGTGCGACCAGTAGGCTACATTTGTTCTGTTTGTTCATCATATATTAGCCAATACCACACCTTTCCGGTGTTATCCTGTCACCACTTTTCAGAAAATAAACGTTTCTTCTTTGCTTTGTCAGGGTTAGTTTTCTTTGTCCAATGTTACTTTTACTGCCGCTGGCCTTTTTTTCCCCAGCAATATGCCGCCACATTTCTGCTATCAAGCTAGCTAGAAAGGAAGTAAAATCTTTATCTCCGCCTGTATGTAGCTATAACTGCTCGCCGCAACACCACTTGTTTTGCAACCCACCAATAGGTTTTGAGCCAACGTTCTTGCTAAGTAACCAAGCGGTGCGCTCATGATATAGGCCTACGTAGTTGAATGTCCAATCAGTGAGAGTCAGTGAGGATCTGGACGGATAAATTGGAGGTGAATTTTTTTTTTTTTTGTTTGTTTTTTAAAGGATTAACACCTTTTGGTAGGTATTTTCTGAACAGTCTTTTTGGCTAATGTCTACTGGCCACAGTGTTGGGTAGCGGGTGTATATTTCCTACCCTGACTAAAACAGTTTTGCCCTTGGGCCCATTCCTCCGGTCTCCTTACCCTGCAGATGTGTGTGGGTCATATGTCATCTGCAAATTTCACAGCAGTGTCCATTAGCTTCAGTAGTATTCAAAGGGTGTGTAGTGTGAATCACGACCCTGTGAGTAATCTTGTGTGACTGATTAATGGACAGCCACACAAAATTGGAAAGTCAGTACTCATGCTAGAAATTGTACTTTTAAACCCCACTCTGTCCATAAGACTACCAAATGGGTGAGACTGCTCCGATACTCCTTAGTTGCATAACCGTCAGCCCACCTCTGATTATTAAATGAAGGCATAATTGGAGTGGGTGGAATTTATATAGGTTGATTTATGTAGTCATGTGAGTGTACCAGGGAGGCTGGCAGTGTAAATGAGGTTCTGTGTGAGAAGAGGCCTCTGGCTGGTCACTGCCTGGCTCCTATTCACCAGGGGAAGTCGTCCAGACTGAAAACACGACTGCTGTTGTGGTTGTGAGCTAGTAGCACACCTAGAATTTAACAGGAGCCGAACGATTGTTACACATGACTTTTGAAGAACCCCCCCGGGATTTCGTTCAGAAATGCAAATTTGTTTCATTGCTGAATCTCTAGTCTTCTCTGGAAAAGATTCCCATACAGCAGTGTCTGAAATTAACTTTTTGGCTCACCTGCCAAGGGGACTGGTAGATGAAAAAAATCCATGAAATCCACCAGCCAAGCATATTTTTACTGGCCAAAATAAAAAATTGCCTTTTTGTGTCACACAGAACAACTCATCACCACAGCCTCAGCATCATACTGTAGCCAGCCTCTTGAAACTCCTTTATCTCCAAACCTCCATTTCTCACAAAACTTTATTTTTTTGTGATTTGGCCTCTCCCTATCTTAATAATATTTTTAAACAATTTCTTGAAATTGTACAAATCCTACAAGGATTTGTTTATTTTAAAGCTGATTTCCTGAAATTCTCAAAAAAGTCCCATGAAGCTGAAGTTGAACAATGGCCTATTAAAGGCTTTATAATAACCTACACTTATATTAACAATATATACATTATTCTCATGGGTCAGGATTTTATTCCTATAATCTTGCTCACCGCTGTCTCACTACCCTCTGGGTCACTCTGTCTCTCTGTTGGTTCAGTCGCTGTCTCACTACCCTCTGGGTCACTCTGTCTCTCTGTTGGTTCAGTCACTGTCTCACTACCCTCTGGGTCACTCTGTCTCTCTGTTGGTTCAGTCACTGTCTCACTACCCTCTGGGTCACTCTGTCTCTCTGTTGGTTCAGTCACTGTCTCACTACCCTCTGGGTCACTCTGCCTTTCTGTTGGTTCAGTCACTGTCTCACTACTCTCTGGGCCACTGTCTTCCATCTTCTGCTGGTACTCCTCCAGCACCTCTACCCTAGCTTCAGTCACTGGCTCTACAATCCATTTTCCAAAACTAAAAACTTACTTGAATTGTATAAAGCAGTTGCACAGTGTTATTGAAATAGCAATATTTTTAACTTATAGACAATGCAGTTTATAGATAGCCTGGGAGATTTCTCTCGCTTCAAATATCCTTACCACTGTCAGTACAGAAATTATCTTACTATGGCACTAGTGAGTAGCTACCAGACAATTCTGCCCAAGATCCGAAGAACAAGTTTAAGACCAGTATGGCTATCGGACTGCAAACTCGGCTCCTTAGTACCGTATTCCTACAAAAAATGCATACATTTTCCCACCGAAGTTACGGGTGGATTTCAATGTAATGCAAACTTGAATAATTTCCTTCGAACCTTCATGACAGAGTTTATTACATTACTATTTTAGTACAAACATTCACCTGCCAGTTTTGAAATTTACTTGCCAAACGGAAAATCTACCCGCATTTGGCACTTGGCGGGTGTTAATTTCGGATCCTGCCCATACATCAGAAACACCTCGCTGGAAGGCCATTTCATCTGTCAATGTGTCTTAATGGATTACCAATAAGATTTCATGCTCTGTATTTAGACAGAATTGAAATATTGTTAGGATGTATAGAATAAATGAACAAATAAATACCCCTGAGCAGACCATTCTGTCGTACTTGCCACAATCAATCTGTAAATTAAAGGTCCTCTACACCGTCCCAGACACCACTCCCTATGTCTAGATACTCTATAGCATGGGCCAGGGACATCACCAGAAAATCATGGATGGGGGGCTAAGCCTCGTTTTGGGGGGTCTGGGCATACTCCCCAAAACATATTTTCATCATGTATTTTTAGAGTAACAACGGGTGTAAAATCTATCAAAAAAAGGTTATTGGTTGAGGTTGGCTAAAAGTATACCTGTCTCATAGTTTGTGTTAGAATTTAAGTCATATTATATCAGTGTCTATCTAAATAAAGAAAATAAAATCTACTCTGTCTTCATCCATCCAACAACAACAACAAAGGTCACAAAAACAGGTGTACTATGTAGCCAAAATACTTCTGTCAACTATAGTTCATAGTAAATGAAAATCTACATACATTATATTCTGTTTCTAAGTGAGATTTCACTGAATCATTCTGAATCATTTCAAAAACAGGTTTAGTCATTAGCCCATTCATCTCGGAATAAAGACATTAAAAAAATGTATCATTTAAAAAATAAAAATGTAACAACCGAATCTCCCTTCCTCTGAACAGAATTCGTTGCAATAGGTTAACTTCAAACCCAACCAAACATGAATATGTGAAACACGCACAGTTTTGCAACTGTGTTCCTGATGATTATTCGTGACATACATATGTTAGCTAGCATGTCATTTATAGAAATTAATATTTTCAGTCGTTGGTTAGTGTTAACTAAAAAAACTACGACCCCCTATTATCAGCCGCCATCCCCAATTATTGGACACCTTATTATTTTGTTGAATTACATTATAATTTAATTTTATTTGTATTACAAATGACAGATCTTAGTCTTCTCTGAAGAGTCTACTATAAAGTTGTAGCTAGTTTTCTTGCCTTCTGGTAAAAAATAAAAAAGACTGATCATTTTGATATTGCATGATGTCTGGTCTGTCGCTCAAGTTGAATTTCAGGAACTGCAACTTGTCTAAACAATTTCCATACATGACATTTTTACGATCTCAAAACATTTTTTTAACTTCCATACATTTCTATAAAAAATGGTGGTGAAAAGTTATAAGTTAAGCTGAAAGGTTATATTGATTAGCAAAACGTACCGTTGCTTTCTAGTGCTATTACATATTGAACTTGAGGATTTACTTCTCCGACCACTCGAAACGTTAGCTACTATTTACAGAAGAGAGAGTTACGTTCAAAGCATCAAACTCAACCGAACATGCTGCCAAATGAACATCATTCTATACAATTTCTGTACAATTTGTAAGAAGTTTAGATGTGATGGAAAGGTTGACAAAAAAAAGAAATCATGGAGAAAATATATTGACTGATATATTGATATATTGGGCTAAAGCCCCCCTAAAATAGACCTAGCGACGTCCCTGGCATGGGCATCGTTAGGCCTGCACTATCTTTTATGAATAGCCCCGGATCTCAAATCATTTATATATATTTTTTCACAAATAAAAATAATTAAAAAAATTGCCCCTGATCTATTCATCTGTAATTCTGATCATGCAATAAAGCCCTCAAAAAATGTGATATTGTTGATTAAAAAACGCAAATAATTGGAGTCCTCTGTTTGTCATTCAAGCAGCAGATCTACTTCTACGCAAATTTGGAACGTGCGCATTTTGTGTGAGCCTGCCGAGATAACCCGTTACAGGGCTTATAGGGCATCTAATTCTGGCGGCTATGGATAAATGAATCATTATTGTAAGAGAAATATAAGAAGTGCAGCTGAAGAGTAGGGCTGCACAATTAATCGAAAGCATATTGAAATCGCTATTTGAACATGTGCGATTTCTAAAACGTAGAAAGCTGCGATTTTTGCTTTTCATTTTTACTCTCAATAAAAAAAAATACTGGCGTGCCATCTTCGCTATAATCATATTCGTATTTGTATACAATTTATTATGAGTTGATTTTTGAATCCATTTGCCTACTTAATAATTCCGATTATTAGTATAAAGGTTGGAGTCTGGCAAGCAATCGTGTCAGTCAACACATCTTCCCCTATCTTTTGCTATTTTATGACAAATTATTACAATAATGTACAGCTGTAGGTCTCAAATTGGTCAATCAAACAATACAATACATTGTTCTGATCACGCCTCTCGCTTGTCCCAATTTATTAAGTGAGTTAAAGTGAGTATTCTTAAAAGATCCCAATTCCGTGATGGCTCTATCGAAAATAATTGCCACAACTAGTGGCGTCGTTAGGCCTGGGCAATCTCAAATTGACCAAAAAAAATAGCCCCTGATCTATTCATCTATAATTCTGATCGTGTATTATGACAATATAGACGTGTAGGCCGCTAGCATGTACATCGACATTTTCTGCATGTACAAACCCTGTATTTTCCTTCGTGGGCAGGGCAGGCGGCTAAGCCCCGAATGTATTGCGATCCTAGCGACGCCTCTGGCCACAACTAAATAGTGATGTGCAGTTTGCGAATGATTTGTTCATTTTGAACGAATCTTTTTAGTGACTCGGGAGTCCTTTTTTCTAGTGACTCGTTCAATTGTATCTTTCATTCGAACGTTTTACAGCGTATTTCTACAACATGAACACTTGCTTCATACCCGGTCCTCCAGCTCAGTTCTCCATCAATGTCTATGTACATTCGCAGATAAAAATAGATCAAGGCAGGAACATCATAAAGACATGATTATTACTGATAATTGAATGCAGACTATAATAATTAATATAGTTAGTTGAATATTGATGTCATCGAAAACAAAGATGAAAACAATCATGGAGCCGCTGCCTTTGCCTAAGTAAAAAGACTCGTGAACAACTGACTCGTTCAGTTTTTATCGTTCGATTGGTTATTTCGTTCATTTGAACAGCGGAGTTCTACCCAACCACGGAATGGGCTGTTAGTTTAACTCTTGTAAAGAAAAATAGATCAAGACAGTAGCATTATAAAGACATGTTTGTAACAAATAACTGGACACATGGTAGGCCTAGGTCTACAATAATTAGGCTAATGTAGTAGTTGATTTCCGATTGTAATGATAAACGCACGAAATCATACACCAAGCCTTAGCCTAAGAAAAAAGACTTGTGATCCTAGCAACGCCTCTGCATAATGTCATTGTGTACATCAACTGTAAATGCATTTATACGACATCCTCACATTGCATTATCTTATATGGTCACCAGTCCAGGACTCGACGCTGGCATTTCTTTTTTACAAGGTGCATGTGCTCCTAAGATGAAAATGTAGACTTGTGCTCACAATTAACCACAACAATTATGGACAAAAACAGAGCAGAAAACACACTACATATTTCTTGGTCTCCAACCTTTCTGGGTGTGAGAGCTACTTTTAAGAAATGAAATGTCCTGACACATTTAGTTTTTTTTGAGTCATCCTCAAAAAATCAGATAAGAATCACATGCACGGACCAAAGACAGGGCAAGAAACATGGTGAAAATGAATTTCCCAGACACGGTGCTACGTTTAGGTTTTAAAGTGGAATAATTTCAATGATGAATTGATTAGATGGGTACTAGGAGTTTGTTTTCAAAGTGGTGATTTGTTTTAATTGTGCAGGGTGTTATGAAAGTGTCTTAGCTGGAGTTTTGGGATTGAAATTGGCACTCACGCACATGCGAAAAGTAATTATATGCCAACAAGTTTTGTCTTCTGTCTCTGTGTACACGTTGTCTACGACTGGCAACACTATCACACCCAGTCACATTCTGAGTATGTGTACAATTACTTAGTGATTAAAAGGGATTCTGATTCTGCCATACTACTAATTTTCCTCCCATTCTCCCACACACAGCTGTCCACCCCCACCCCCCCGACACACACACACACACACACACACACACACACACACACACACACACACACACACACACACTGTGTCGGTCTGCCTTGAGAGCCTAGCCCAGCAGGCGACGTAGTGAGAGACAGGACAGTGGGCTGAACAGATGTTCCTACGACCACCCTGGCGTATGTTGGATCTGTCAGCCCTGGACACTCAGACAGACGATGATGGATGGGGTTTCCACCCTGGAGCCCGTGTCCTCTGATGCCAGATATACAGTATGGACTCCATGTTGTTTCTAATGGCGCAGCTTGCTCCATTTAGCTCATCCCCATCTCGTGTTGTTATCCCAGGCCTCTACATGCGTGCTGCTTCCGTCAAGCGCGCACACGTTGGAAAATATGCCCTGTTAAATGCATAAGAAAAATATGCACCCTGAAATGGGGATGAAGTAGAAGTGACATCAACATGTGGCAGGGTGGGGCAGGATAATCTCCCAGAGAGCAGTAAGCTTTGTGCCGGTCCGCTACCCAGCTTCTAACTCTTCCTAATATGGCAGAATGGGATAGAGGGAATAGCAGAGAACATGCCCCTGGTTTCAGAGAAGGCCATTCTGTTCTGCTGAGTCACTGTGGGGTTTTGGGGGAAAGGGGAGGCTTGGCCCGGGTGACACAGGATGAGGACACAGTGGGTTGGGAAGCCAAACGAGAGGCACGGACAGAGAGTTTGTTGAGAATGACGTTAATGAGAAAACGTGAAGCAGTCGGAGCCTGGAATAACTGTGTCCAGCAGACTAAGGTCATAATGGGCCCGCGCCATGGGTGAGGGGCAAAAGCATGGCTGGAGGAATGGAGAGCATGTGCTTATTTTTCCTGGAATGGTGTTTTGCATACTTGATGTGCCTTGCGTTTTTTCTTCATTAGGCTACATTCTCTGTTGCATGGTGTTTTGGCTACTCGAATAGGGACAGAATAGGGAAACTTATGAAGATAGCCTTCATCCTTGCGGATATAAAGACCTGAGTTTTTGGCTCACTTCCTGGCCACCACCGGAAGTCCGTTCCCCTAACAGTGCGGTTGACTCCAGCAGTATTGTCAATAGAACCACCCTCCACCTCCTGATGTGATTAAAGAGCTGCAGCTGTATCTTCTAGATGGTGTGAAGCTGTATCTTCTGCAGCTGTATCTTCTAGACTTTTTAGCGTGTCCACCTGTAGCTCTGGGCGTGTCCACCTGTAGCTCTGGGCGTGTCCACCTGTAGCTCTGGGCGTGTCCACATGCAGGCTTCTTGTGCTCTGGGCTGTGGTCACAGTGCTGTTTCTCTTTGTGGCATACTGACAGGATAGATACAGAGGCACGTAGCAAGCAAGTTTATTTATATAGCACAATTCATACATAGAAGCAGTTCAATGTGCTTTACAGAGAAAAAGAAAAAAAAAGAAAAATACAATAGCATAAAAACAAATACTCAGATGAAAACATCAAAACAACATCATAATAATAAAACAGAATAAGAAAATAAGAAAATGTACAGGTCAACACTATACTGGTGTTTTCAGTTATCGGGCTCTAACGTCTTTTCTGTCTAAACTAAACATCTGTTAAACATTGCTGCAGATGATTGGCCTATTTGTTGTGAGTGAATGAAAAGGGTAATGGATTCTCTAGATCTTTTGTTACTATCTATAACAACTGGGAGTTTATAAGTATTCAGTGACAGATTTTGTACCAGTGAAACTGTTTTACAGCTGTTTTTTAGCCTATTTTCCCCATAAGACTGCAGTATTCTTTAACACAGGTGAAGGAGTCAGTTGTAATGGATCTAGACAAAAACCCTCAGTCCTAAACAGTGACTTTCCGACCTGACCATCTCATCAATTGACTGGCAGCAGGTAGCTAGCTAACACTGTCTGCCATCTGCTTTCTTCAGGGACTGGTTAGCCTGTAAAGAGGCTTTGGGCTCATTTAAGAAACTAATATCAGTAAATTATATCTCAGAAGTTGCAGCCATATGGATATTCCAGAGCTCACCAAGCACGAGTGGATGATTGAGTGAAATAAGGATCCAGGGGAAACATAGCCAACGTTGGGGAAACATACCAGAGTATCAGAGGGCGGTGTCTTTCCCCACGTGTCTCTACGGCCGTGGCGCTCCACAGCTGAGGCACTGAGCTCCTGGCCAAATGGAAACAGGCGGTGTAGTAGAGACGCTCTTTGATAGTGTGTGTAGTCTTTATATTGGCTCTGTAGATGTTTTTCCCCTGTGCGGTTGGTTCCCCTCCTTCCTGAGTTTTCCTTCTCCCACCTGTGCCCCACTCCTGATCTCCTCTCCTAAGAGGCTGGTCCATAGAGAGATGGTAACCATCCAATCAAGGCCGACGTGTCTTTATCCATAGGTTCCTGTCTAGATGATGTAGAGTTGTTGTTACAAACGGCTGTCAGGGAGTCTCTAGGGCCTCACTGCATGTTTACGTCGTTACGTTTGAGTTGTTTAGCAGACGCTGGTTTTCAGAGTGACTTATAGGTAGCGAGTCTGACCGTGTTCTGTTAGGGTGTGCTTGCCTTTCTGCTACTACAGACAGATGATCAGATGGGCATTTTTTTTCTCATGACGTGTTCTCTCTCTTCGCAGAGCTTCCAATGTTCCCAAGGTTGAGACGCCAAAGGTAAGCACCCTCCTGTGAATCGCACGCATCAAATCCCTCTCTTAACATAGACCGAACAATGGCGATTACTGTATAAGGGGCATGCAGTGTTAACAGTCACAGGGATCGTTAGCTAAAACACGCGTGCTAGAGAGTTGGTGGATGTGTTCGAGCATGCTCATTGTGCCCTTCTGAGACGATGTTACCCCACCTCTTGACTGGCTGTTGTGAGCACTGTGCAGAGCTTGTGAGGACGTTACCCTTGTGAGGACGTTACCCTTGTGAGGACGTTACCTTTGTGGATGTTCCTACGACTTACAACGATGTTTGGGGAGAGTTGGCCCTGCATGTGTCTGAGGTGTTGTGTGTAGTGTGTCAGTGTTGTGCATGTGTGTCCATTTCAGGACAAACCACAGGAGATCATTAAGCCCGTGCCAATCACCCACCCTGCCACACCTCCCACCTTCACCAGCCCCTCCCCACAACCGGGTGCTGCCTACAACAAGACGGCCCGCCCCTTTGGCGGGGACAGCAATGCGGGTGCGGTCACTTCCTCACTGGTGGCTCCGAAGGTGGCCTCCATTCCTTCGGCTTCTTCTGCTTTCACCCCCGCCGCCCCCTCTTCCCAGCAGCCCCAGCCTCCCTTCCCATTGGCTAGCCGCTCCCGCTCACCAGCCCCACCCAGCTTAGCCCCGCCCAGCTCCACCCAACCCTCCTCAGCCCCGCCCGGCTCCACCCAACCTTCCTCAGCCGCACCTCCCAAACCCAACTCTGGCCGCTCCCCCTTCAGCACCCCTTCCTCCTCCTCGTCCTCCTCCCCGGCCAGAGTGACAGCCCCCTCCTCCAATCCCGGTGCTCTGCAGTCGTCCTGCTATAACACGCCCATCCACCTGTACTCCAACGCCAATGTCTGCGAGGTGGCGATTGGACAGAGGCGTGGCCTATTGGAAGCCCATGGTGTGTCGGTTGACCCGGTCAAAGAGCCGCTGAATGGGTAAGCACCACTGATGTCAAACCCCACTCCTCACTCCGCCTCCTCCCATGTTAACTCTCCTTCTGCCAAACCTCAGACCTCTCCTTCCTCCTTTGACTCCTTGACTTTCCAAGACGATTAAATGTCCCTCGAAGTAACCGCCATTTTATTTTCAGCTGAAAAGAACAGAAAGTGCATGTTAGATGTGACCGCTTGGACTGGTGCAGGGCAACAAGAATGTGGTAATTGGGCATAAATGCGTTTCTGTCTCATGTCCCATAAATCGTGTTGTTAGCAGGTCTACAGAGATGTGTGGTTCACTCCACTGCCTGTCTGGATGATGCTTTTTGGCCAGTAGCTGGTGTCCATTTTCAGTTTACCAACCATGCTGTAACAACAGATCTTAGACAGGACATACTCAGTAGTAAATTTTCCATCAGTTTTTCTCAGTCTGCCTCAGGCCAGGGCACATTTTTAAAGTCAAGGTGCTGCCACCACCATGCTTCACTGTGGGTATGGTGTTCTTTGAGTGATGTGCAGTGTTATTTTTGCGCCAAACATACCTTTTGGAATTATGGCCAAAAAGTTCAACCTTTGTTTCATCAGACCATAACACATTCTCCCATGTGCTTTTGGGGACTTGATGTTTGTTTTTGCAAACTTCAGCCGGGCTTGGATGTTTTTCTTTGTAAGAAAAGGCTTCCGACTTGCCACCCTACCCCATAGCCCATTCATATGAAGAATACGGGAGATTGTTGTCACATGTAGCACACAGCCGGTACTTGCCAGAATTTCCTGCAGTTCCTTTAATGTTGCTGTAGGCCTCTTGGAAGCCTCCCTGACCCTTTTTCTTCTCTTTTTTTCATCAATTTTGAAGGGACGTCTAGTTCTTGGTAATGTCTCTGTTGTGCCATATTTTCTCCACTTGATGATGACTGTCTTCACTGTGTTCCATGGTATATCTAATGTTTTGGAAATTCTTTTTTACCCTTCTCCTGACTGATATCTTTCAACAATGAGATCCCTCTGATGCTTTGGAAGCTCTCTGCGGACCATGGCTTTTGCTCTGAGATGCAACTAAGAAAATGTCAGGAAAATCCTACTAGAACAGCTGAACTTTATTTGTGATTAATGAGTCATTTTGTGTGTGTGTGTGTGTGTGTGTGTGTGTGTGTGTGTGTGTGTGTGTGTGTGTGTGTGTGTGTGTGTGTGTGTGTGTGTGGGTGTGTGTGT
>JACXGI010017494.1:0-14474 GCA_016801175.1 Esox masquinongy
CAGTAGACAACCTGCTCAACACTCAACCCTAACACACCACAGTAGACAACCTGCTCAACACTCAACCCTAACACACCACAGTAGACAACCTGCTCAACACTCAACCCTAACACACCACAGTAGACAACCCTAACCCTGCAAAACTGTAATATCTAACTTCAACATCTAACCAGATTTATCCAGAGTGACTTAGATGAGACTATTGCTAACATTTATTAAATGTATTACTTTATTGTTATTTTCATGGGGGGGAGGGGTGATAGAATCAACCTGTAGAACATGGATACTAATGATAGAACCATTTAGAAGCTGAAGTAAAATGCAGCAGACTGTCTTCGGTTTGGTCAACTGAATGTTTCCCAGGTTTGGGCTGTCTCTCCTCAGGGGTGTGTGGGTGGAGCATGGCTTGGTTCTTTCTGATGGGTATAACACACAGACACACGCACACACAGACACACACACAGATGCACACACAAATTGAACATTCACTCTGCACTTCTGATCCCATTGTTCATTTTAAAGACTTAAACAGCTGCAGATAAGCCCTAAAGTCTGACGTAAACATAAACCAATCAGGAGCTCAGACACTCAGCATACAGGTAGACAGATCATACAGGCATACAGACA
Organism: Esox masquinongy; assembly: GCA_016801175.1. Lineage (NCBI taxonomy): Eukaryota > Metazoa > Chordata > Actinopteri > Esociformes > Esocidae > Esox > Esox masquinongy. The sequence continues at coordinate 628 of JACXGI010017494.1, forward strand.
GGGTCAGAGCAGGCAGACAGACAGGGTCAGAGCAGGAACACAGACAGGGTCAAAACAGGAACACAGACAGGGTCAAAACAGGAACACAGACAAGGTCAGAACAAGAAGACAGACAGGGACAGAGCAGGAAGACAGACAGGGACAGAGCAAGAAGACAGACAGGGACAGAGCAGAGAGACATCTGAAGATATTTCACATATTGTTTGCTATGATAATCTAGGTGCAGTGTCTACCTCTTCCCATCTAACTGTATCTCCTTTACTCCCTGTTTCTGTGATCTGTAATGGGACTTATGACCTTGTTATCTCACAGCGAGACGCAGCGGGCTCAGGGTGGCCTGCTGCTTCCTCCGAGATGTCCCATGCCAAGACGTCTCTCAGTTAACAATTAGCCAAAGAAGGTCGAGAAGGTACAATGCCAAAAATGACTCGCCCAGTCTTAGGGGATTCTGGCCAATGAGCACCGCTCCATGTGACTCCTGGACACACCCCCGAGAGGTTTCAAACCTTGGTGGACGTCTCAGCGCTTGCAGTGCCTTAGTTCAGCGTGCTGTCTGGGATGGCTGGCTCCTAACTGGCGATGAAGTTGCTTGAGGGAGGACAGGGACATGTTGTCATGAAGCAGAGGTCCTGGGTCAGACCCAGGATCCGGGAAAAGTGGTCCTCACCAAGGAAGCAGCGTGACGTCCTTTACATTGGCAGACGTCTAACCAGACCTCACGGGGCCCCGCTTGTCTCACCGGGGACACTGTCAACACTGAACGTGTGCTGCCTTCTCTGCGCCAACATCAGAATTAATATTAGTCCAATTAAAGAAATGCGATAAATTAGAGTGCATGAACGGTCGGACCACATGAGAGGCCGTTTCCATTTACGCTGTAATTGCGTCTGTATGTGCAGCAGCAGTAAGGCTGCTCTCTGACGTAGCCCACATGAAACAACCCCCCCTAAACACACACACACACGCACGCACACACACACACGCACAGACACACATACAAACACACACACACAGACACACAGACACATAGACATATATACCCTCCCCTGTGCCAGAGAACCCACATGAAACAGACACACACACACACACACACACAGACATATATACCCTCCCCTGTGCCAGAGAACCCACATGAAACAGACACATATACACACACAAAAATATATACACACACACATATATATGTATATATATATATATATATATATAAATACTCTCCCCTGCCCTAGGAAACCCACATGACACAGAGCCAATTTCCTGGAGCCATGACAACGCAGCGGGCATAGTGGTCACCTACAGGCCGTCCCAAATGGAACGTGGCCTCTGGTCAAAAGCGGTGCACTATATAAGGAGAAGGGCACCGTTGGGGACACACCCTGTAGAGATGCTTCGACATGAATGATAACTGAGGGCCCTTGGCTCTGGGTCCTGTTGAGGTGTTTATGTTCCTGGACTGTGTTGTGGGAAAATGAACCTGTAAGTAAGAGGGCTGGTGTATCCTGTGTGTTTTCAACACACACGTCAAATAAAACTTATGAGATTTGAAACTTGTTTTTATTGGGTTTATCCAGTGGAGAGAAAAACACTGGTATTCCAACGATAACGGACTACCTTCTAATAGAAGTCTATGGTATCTGTATTTTCCACAAATTGTGTATGAAATGAATTCACTACTGATAGAATCAGACGTTCTGAAATTCCTTTGCTTCATCCTAATTCATACATTCATATTCCTGAGCTGCGGAGGAAGCATTTAGCTGAGAGCAACAAGATGAAAGAGGGGGAAAATTGTAATGAAAAAAAACATGAATCATTTCAAAAAAGCTGGTAGTGTAACTAAGACAGTGAAGAAGTACTTCAGATTGAACCACCAGTGAGAGCCAAATTACACCATATCCCCTTTCCTAGTGAACTTCTTCAAACAGAGCCCTTGTGCACTGCAAAGGGAACAGTGTGCCATTTGGAAAGCAGCTACTGTGTGTTTCATTGACCTGCGTTACAATGTGTTCGGACTGGGATGCTTCCCAATAATGATTTCTCGCCACATTGCTGAAACCATTTGTTAAATAAATGACTTGACACTTCCAGTAAACAACCAATTTTCTCCTGAGACTGTCCCTGTGCTGTATGGATGAAACACATTTCAGTAGCAGAGTCTCATTAGGCTGATTATAGCTGTGTATGCCGGAATCCAGGTCTTATAGCGTCATGTTCATGCTGCTGTGAGACTACATGGGTACAAGACTTACCGATGACCCCTTACAATAGAACAGTGACTACACTAGAGCGGTTCCAGCTGACTACTCTACAGAGGAGTGGTTCCAACTGACTACTCTAAAGTGGAGCGGTTCCAAGTGACTACTCTACAGTGGAGCGGTTCCAAGTGACTACTCTACAGTAGAGCGGTTCCAAGTGACTACTCTACGGTACAGCGGTTTCAAGAGGCTACTCTACAGTACAACGGTTCCAGGGGACTACAGTAGAGTGGTTCCAAGTGACTACAGTAGAGTGGTTCCCAGTGACTACTCTACAGTAGAGTGGTTCCAGGTGACTACTCTACAGTAGAGCGGTTCCAAGTGACTACTCTACAGTGGAGCGGTTCCAAGTGACTATTCTACAGTACAGCGGTTCCAGGTGACTACAGTAGAGTGGTTCCAGGTGACTACTCTACAGTAGAGCGGTTCCAAGTGACTACTCTACAGTGGAGAGGTTCCAAGTGACTACTCTACAGTACAGCGGTTCCAGGTGACTACAGTAGAGTGGTTCCAGGTGACTACTCTACAGTAGAGTGGTTCCAGGTGACTACTCTAGAGCGGTTCCCGCTCATAGTACATAGAACCATCATGGTGGAATATAAGTAAATGGGCATACTATTTCAAGGACATTTATCACAGCCTTGTTCATTTGAGGATTAAATATTTATTAATTCAATTTTCATTTTGGCTAGTTATCATGTTTCCACTGAAGCCTTTTACAGGAGATCTGTACTGACTAACCAAAATATTCAGTTAGAAAAAATGTATTTTAATCTTAATGACTCACTTTGTGAAAACAAACAATACACAGCAAACAATTCTTGGCAGAACTGAATTCTACAAACATGGTTGTGTTTATGTGTGTACGTGCATATGTATGTTTGTACTAAGCATCTGGACCCGTCCCAGTTATTGTCCAGGAGCTGTAAAAGGCCCAGCTCATCTGAAAACCCCCCTCTCTTCTCTCGTTTTTACTGCCCTATTTAGACTGGCAGGCCTTCCTTCATAGTAAGACTGACTGGTCTGCCTTCATAGTAAGACTGACTGGTCTTCCTTAATAGTAAGACTGACGGGCCTTCCGTCATAGTAAGCCTGACTTGTCTTCCTTCATAGTAAGACTGACAGGCCTTCCTTCGTAGTAAGACTGACAGGCCTTTCTTCATAGTAAGACTGAATGGTCTTCCTTTGTAGTAAGACTGACTGGTCTTCCTTTATAGTAAGACTGACTGGTCTTCCTTCATAGTAAGACTGACTGGTCTTCCTTCATAGCAAGACTGACTGGTATTTCCTCATAGTAAGACTGACTGGTCGTCCATCATAGTAAGACTGACTGGTCTTCCTTCATAGTAAGACTGACTGGTCGTCCATCATAGTAAGACTGACTGGTCTTCCTTCATAGTAAGACTGACTGGTCTTCCATCATAGTAAGACTGACTGGTATTCCTTCTTAGTAAGACTGACTGGTCTTCCTTCATAGTCAGACTGACAGACTTTGCCTTATAGTAAGACTGCCAGGCCACACTGCATAATGACACATTTATTTCAATTAAACAGTTCCCTTATTATTGTTAACTTCATAGCGTGGCGTCGCAGAGATTTACACACACTGCCAGCGAGAAACTAATTAATCTCTACCAACACCAACATCCACACCCCCACACACACACAAACACACACAAGCAGAACCAGCCACCTTCCCCCCATTAAAGTAAGTGCAAACAGAAAGGAGTTGCCCATGACACATTCATCAGATATCTACACACCATGTCTATAACCCAGAGGAGAACCACAGCTACAACATTTACCCACACTAATATTCTACAATTATACTGAACATCACTTGTGATTACTAATCATTACCAGTACTATAAATGTGGTTATTGCTAATCTTTACTGTGTATATTAATGATCATTACCGTTTTCATTAGTAATAATGACTTATCATTAGTGTTGTCATGACCAATCAAAAACATTGTCATTACCAATCCTGACTGTTGTCATGACCAATCATGACACTTGTACTGTTGTCATTATTATTCATTATTATTATCACTACCAATCAAATGTTGTCGTAACCAGTCATGACTGTTTTACTGTTGTTATTGCTATTCTTTACTCATGTTATTGCTAATCATAACCGTTGTCATTACCTGCCAATGATGTTGTCCTATCCAATCATGACTGTTGTACTGCTGTCATTACTATTCATTACTGCTGTCATTACGAATCATATTAGTTTTCATTACCAGTTTTCATGTTGCACTTTGAAGCTCTTCTTCCCTTATGAAGAAATATGTCTCTTTGGCTGGTATTTATAAACATTTCACCCCTCAAGTAATTACTATATTCAGTGAGACCAGAAGCAATTTTTGCAACATTAGGTGAATAAGTCTTTTAATAGTTTTTCCGACCCACTCCTTTGGTTTTATTTTTTATTATGTCTGGTTGGCACTGCAACTATCTGCAGCTTGACTCTACCCCTACCATAGCTGTCTTTACAATGGGGGAGGGTTGGTTGGATAGACCATGAGACCAAAGAAGGAAGAGAGAGTTTTTGTACACAAAGGCTTTGCTTACTATGAATGTGTGACATGTGGATGTCTCACCAAGCCATCCTGACATGTCACCTTGTTGGACTAACTGGAAGTGTCTCTGGCTGATTTGTCTCTGTAACTATTTTACTCTCTAGAAAGAAAAGGTTCTCTACCTACTCAAAATCTACCCTCAAATGTTCTTCAAATGGTTGTTTGAGGGCCCAATTACAATGGGTTCTTTGAAGAACCCCTTTAAAGGGTTATTGGAAGCTTATATGTTCCCCCGTAATTTCAATGTGAAGAACCCCTAACGGCCCCTCAAAAAAGCTTTATTTAAACAGGAAATAGAGTATAAATACAAAAATACTGAACAACAATAACTGCTGTATAGATATGATATAACTACAATTTCACTACCATATTACTAACATAAAGAACTACTGCATAACTGTCATATTACTATTACATTATCCCTCTCACTGAATGTACCCCAAAAACCTTGGTCATGTTCCTTTAAGGTAGGTTATTTAACCATCCTCTGTCATGTTCCTTTAGGGTAGGTTATTTAACCATCCTCTGTCATGTTCCTTTAGGGTAGGTTATTTAACCATCCTCTGTCATGTTCCTTTAGGGTAGGTTATTTAACCATCCTCTGTCATGTTCCTTTAGGGTAGGTTATTTAACCATCCTCTGTCATGTTCCTTCGGGTAGGTTATTTAACCATTCTCTGTCATGTTCCTATAGGGTAGGTTATTTAACCATCCTCTGTCATGTTCCTTTAGGGTAGGTTATTTAAGCATCATCTGTCATGTTCCTTTAGGGTAGGTTATTTAACCATCCTCTGTCATGTTCCTTTAGGGTAGGTTATTTAACCATCCTCTGTCATGTTCCTTCGGGTAGGTTATTTAACCATTCTCTGTCATGTTCCTATAGGGTAGGTTATTTAACCATCCTCTGTCATGTTCCTTTAGGGTAGGTTATTTAAGCATCCTCTGTCATTTTCCTTTAGGGTAGGTTATTTAAGCATCCTCTGTCATGTTCCTTTAGGGTAGATTATTTCCCAGCTGCTTGAGGAACACCCTCCTATTGTTCCGCTTACGGGCCATCCAGCCGGGGTTGAGCTCTCTCCATATCACGAAGGCGTTGTACGAGGAGACGATGATGTTGTGGAAGACCACCAGGGGCCAGCGGGCCGTCATCCTTCTGCAGCTGTACGTTCCGACCACCTTGTCTAGGTTGTCCACACCTCCTTTGTTGCAGTTGTAGGATGATCCAGGATGATGGCGGGTTTCCTGTCCTGGCGCTCGCTGACGTCTGCCTCCATGTGCAGTGTGCTCAGCAGTACCACCTTCTTGTTTTTCTTCGGCAGGTAGGACACTAGAGTTGTGCTCGGCATGAAGGCGAACCTGGACAAGAAGACCTCTCTGCCCATTGTCGCGAGCAGTGCGGCCGGGAGCTCGGGCTTGTTCTTGCGAAACGTGCCCACCATTTTGATCTCCCTGGTCAGGAGCTCCTGTCCGAGTTCGTAGGAGGTGAAGAAATTGTCGCACGTGCCCTCTGAGCCCCTCTGTCACATCAAGTACTACCCGCATGCCCTGGTTCTTCTCTGGCCCCCCGACTGTTGGCTTCCCGGTGTACAATTGCATCTTACACGCGTAGCTGGATTTCGCATCGCAGGCCACCCACGACTTGATCCCAAATTTTGCCGGCTTGCTGGGGATGTACTGGCGGAAAGGGCAACGACCTGGGGACATGAGAGATGATGATCATGATGTTCATCGGTAGCATCACTAGCTATCGGTATCATCGGTGTCACTGAAAAAAGTCACGGGGGGGTAGAGTGGGCCCCTAGGTTTTCGTACAGATGTGCCACTACCGCTAGTGTGTGTATGTATGCATGTATGTATGTATGCATGCACCACCTGTGAACGGAACCAGTTGCTCGTCCACTGTCACGTGAGGGCCCGGGTTCTAGAGGTACGCTCCGCCCCCTGGTCCCAGACCTCTCGTATGGCCGCCAGTTTGTCCGCGGCGCGTCTCGCTGGTTGCGACTCGCGGTTGTCGAAGCGCAGCAGTCTCGAGTACGTGTGAAAGAGTTTCAGCGGCATCGTGGCGCGGAACATCGGCCTTCCGCTCTCTGCGTCCCACAGACTGGCAGCGGCCTCGCCTCGGGACCTGTATACGCCCGCTAGGATCAGCAGCCCCACCTAAGCACGCAGGTCGATCACGTCCATCGCCTTCCAGCAGTCTCCGTATTTCTGAGAGCCCTCCAGGTTTGTCATCTCCAGGACCATGGTCTCTATCACGGGTGTGATGAACAGGTAGAATGTGGAGCCTATGTCCCGTGTGTGGGAGACCGCGTGCTCCATGGGGCCCGGGGCATCGTACCCGCCACGTTAGGTTCTGACCGCCTGCCCTGTTTGGGATACGCCACCGAGGACCACGCGATTGTGCTGTTTTTTGACCGGAATGTCTCTCTCTTGGCCCAGGGGGGTCTTGGTTCTGGTCTGATGACGAGGACGAGGCGCTGTCGTCATCGTGCTTCTTCTGAAACGTCTTCCACCTCCTCCTGTTCCTCCTCCTCAGGGTAGTCAGGCGGGATATTTGCGAAAATCTGTTCTAGAACCTGTTCCGCGGTGAACCTAGCGGCGGCGGTCATCGCGTCTGAGCCTCGGACACCGACCGAGCAGCATGCACACACCGCGGACCAACGTTAGTATCTTTTTCTCGCTCTTCGTACAGCGGCTGCAGGGTCCCAAAGAGGACAGCGGTGGACAAACACTGGAAACACTTGCTGACCGCTGAGAGGAGCTCTCGTGTTTTTATTCCCATTTCTAGGGGCCGGTGGTGGTGGAGAAGGTCTGCGATACACTGTAGTCCCGTATGCCTCCTGTTCACTACACGCTGGGCCCAGGGCCTATAGGAGTAGAAGACTCCATTTCTAGGGGCCGGTGGTGGTGGAGAAGGTCCGCGATACACTGTAGTCCCGTATGCCTCCTGTTCACTACACGCTGGGCCCAGGGCCTATAGGAGTAGAAGACTCCCCTCCTGTGTAGTAGAGCTTTTTTTGTCCAGGCTCTGATCACGCATGCACACGCACACACAGATGAGTCGTTCTTACCCCAAGGCAATGCGAGCGGGCAATCTGCTCGTGTGTCAGAACGACCCAAAGGCAAGGGGAGCAGGCAACTTGCTCGTGTCAGAAAGACTCGAGGGCAAGGAGTTGGGGCAGGCTAACCGTGGGTCAGAATGACCCCAAGGGCAAAGGGATGGGGCAGGCTAACAGTGGGTCAGAAAGACAAGAGGGCAATGCGAGTGTGGCAGGCTAACCGTGGGTCAGAACGAACCGAGGGCAAGGGGAGCGTGACAGGCTGCTAATGTGTCAGAACGACCCCAAGGCAAGGCGAATGGGTAGTTTGCTCATGTGTCAGAACGACCCGAAGGCAAGGCGAGCGTGGCAGTCCGCTCATGTGTCAGATCGACCCTAGGGTAAGGGGAGCGGGCAGGCTAACCATGTCAGAACGACCCGAGGGCAAGGGGTTGGGGCTGGTTAACAGTAGGTCTGAACGACCCAAAGGCAAGGGGAGCAGGTAGTCTGCTCGTGTCAGAAAGACCAACAGGCAAGGGGAGAGGGCAGTCTGCTCGTGTCAAAAAGACCCTAGGGCAAGGCGAGCGTGGCAGGTTGCTCGTGTCAGAAAGACCCTAGGGCAAGGCGAGCGTGGCAGGCTAACTGTGGTTCGTTCAGACCCCGAGGCAAGGCGAGCGGGCAGGCTGCTCATGTCAGGAAGACCCTAGGGCAAGGTGAGCGTGGCAGGCTGCTTGTGTCAGAAAGACCTGAAGGCGAGGGGCGGGCTAACAGTGGGTCGTTCTGACACTAGGGCGAGGCGAGGGGACGGTCTGCTGGTGTCAGAACAACCCCAAGGCAAGGAGAGGGGTGGGCAGGCTAACAGTGGGTCTTTCTCACCCCAGGGCAAGGCAAGGGGAAGGCTAACAGTGGGTCGTTCAGACCCCAGGGCAACGCGAGGGTTAACCATCATCTGTCATGTTCCTTCAGGATTAGTTATTTAACCGTCATGTGTTATGTTCCTTCAGGGTAGGTTATTTAACCGTCATGTCATGTTCCTTTAGGGTAGGTTGTTGAAATCTGAAGTCTAGTAGTTTTCAGGTCAGGTTCAGACCAACCAGATCATTGTAGTTTACAACTGGATCCCATGAAACATATCTGTTGAGACTGGAACCACTAACACACAACAACATGAGGCAGAGAGAGGGAGGGAACATGAAGAGCAGACAAAGAGGAGGGGGGTTTGAGAGAAGGGGTGAGAAAATGAAGATGAGAGAGAGTGGGAAGGAAAGGGAAGAGTAGAAAATAACGAGTTGTCAACGAGAGGAGGGGGGATGGACAAGAAGAGAGAAATATTGAAGAGAGGAGAGAAAGAAAGGGTAGAGAGAGGGATGGAATAGTTGAAAAAGAGAGATGGAAGAGAGGTGAGAAAAAAGAGGGAAGAAGAGAAAGAGATGGGGCAGAGGGACAGAAATAGACAGTAAGAGACATAAACAATATGATTGCAATGTTGCTCAATATAGCTGTTGTGTATTTTGTGGTACAGAAGTGTGGTGAAGTGTGTAGTTGTGTGGTTTTGTGTTGAAGTGTGTAGTTGTGTGGTTGTGTGTTGATGATGTGTGGTTGTTTGGTGTTGATGGAAAACAACTGATGTTCCAATAAAGCAGGGTTACTGAACCTTAAGGTTGTATGAAGCTCTATAAAAATATAACAGGACTTTTACTAAGGCTGGGTGTTGCTCTATGAACATAGAACAGAGCTTTCACTAAGGCTAAATGTAGTTCTATGAACATAGAGCAGGACCTTCACTAAGGCTAGATGTAGTTCTATGAACATAGAGCAGGACTTTCACTAAGGCTAGATGTATTTCTATGACCATAGAGCAGGACTTTCACTAAGGCTAAATGTAGTTCTATGAACATAGAGCAGGACTTTCACTAAGGCTAAATGTAGTTCTATGAACATAGAGCAGGACTTTCACAAAGGCTAGATGTATTTCTATGAACATACAGCAGGACTTTCACTAAGGAAGGTATAAACAGGTCTATATCTGTCTAGTGTAAACAGAACTCAGCTCTGACCACACAGTGTGGTCAGCTGGACATTTTGCTGTTCCCTAAAAACAAAACAGAATTGAATTCAACCTGCCGCCCTCAACCCTAATGTAAATGTGCTTTTTGTGTGTGTATGTATGTGTGTTTTAATATGTGTGTGTGTGTGTGTGTATATGTGTGCGTGTGGGTATGTGAATATGTGTGTGTGTGTGTACACGTGTGCGTATATGTGTGAGTGTGGGTGTGTGAATATACAGTATGTGTGTGTGTGTGTGTGTGTGTGTGTCATTCTGGTTAGAGTGTCTATAACTTGACATTAATACAGAGCTCTCTGACGTAGCATCTGACCGAAACACCAGCCTGTAATTACTGAACTGTCGCACTCCTACCCCACTGCTAACTCACTCTTCTACTCCTCCACTCCTCCCCCAATCCTCCTCCACTCCTACCCCACTGCTAACTCACTCCTCTACTCCTCCACTCCTCCCCCAATCCTCCTCCACTCCTACCCCACTGCTAACTCACTCCTCTACTCCTCCACTCCTCCCCCAATCCTCCTCCACTCCTACCCCACTGCTAACTCACTCCTCTACTCCTCCACTTCTCCCCCTCTCCTCCTCCACTTCTCCCACAATCCTCCGCCACTCCTACCCCACTGCTAACTCACTCCTCTTCTCCTCCACTCCTCCTCCACTCCTACCCCACTGCTAACTCGCTCCTGTACTCCTCCACTCCTCCCCCAATCCTCCTCCACTCCTACCCCACTGCTAACTCACTCCGCTACTCCTCCACTTCTCCCCCTCTCCTCCTCCACTCCTCCCCCACTGCTAACTCACTCCCAGTCTCCTCCTCCACTCCTCCAAACTCCTCCGCCATTACTACCCCATTCCTACCCCACTCCTCTACTCCTCCACTTCTCCCCCTCTCCTCCACCACTTCTCCCCCAATCCTCCTCCACTCCTACCCTCTCCTCCCCACTCCTCAATCATTACTCCTCCTGTCTCCAGTTTACTGTTCATCACAACACAAAGACAGAGAGCAAAGTTAAACTCTGCAGGCATCTTGTTAAATCTTGTTAAACACACTTCACAACTCGTAAATATTTGCATAACGGGATATTCTAACCAGTCTTAAGTCTGTGGGACTGTTCTGAGGGCCCTGTGGAGAGAGTTGTTTTGTGTTCAATTCCCAGAAGAGATGCTTGAAGTAGACAGGCCTAATACACTGTAATAAACAAACTTACCGCATACCATGACAATACTGAATAATTGTTTCTGATTGGCTTTAACGGCATTCTAGAGCATGCATTAAATCCCTGCAACCTACAGTGTATCAGCCTGGTACAATCCAGTGGCTGTATTAACATAATTATTTCATCTGCTTTTGAACGTAGAAGTCAAACTGAAAACCTTGTTTGCATTGTTAATGACAAGCTGGAAAGATGGTCTGTTTAGGTAAGCTGGCAAGTCTGTTTGTTTCGTTACCAAGGCAAGGCATTTAGCTAGCGATTAAACTAGCTAGCTACTTCAGTGGATATTGTCACGTTTCTTTTGGCAAATTAGACTATTTCTAACAGTTAATAAATTACATTACAGACGTGGTATAGAGGGAATAATCAACAGGCTTTATTCATTCTCTGGAAAACTCCGCAACACTGTTGAAAGTCAAATCCACCTAATCTTTTCCATTGTAGAATTTCATGGTTTAGGATTTGTTTTAATTTTCCATTCCATTGTTCGATTAAATCAGATCGTCAGAAAAACAAGTTCAGGTCTCTTCTTTGGAGTTGTGTGCAGTTCCCCTTGAAATTAGCACCTGAAAATAGCACTTGTAATAGCACTTCTAAAAGGAAAGTGCTAGTCAAGGGACGAGCTATCCACTGCGGAGGGACAAGCTATCCACAACTGAAATGACAAATAACTGATCCAAAATGACACCTCGACCAGGTGAGCCGACGGTAAGCGTTAAGCATGGATGGACTTCTACAGTATTGTATAGGTAGCTGCTACATTGTCGGGTATGTAAAGGGCATAGCTTGTTCGGCTACTGGGGGGGGGGGGCTTGATCCCCTGCCCCGTTCCCCTCCGACCCCTCTGGCCCTTTTGGGTGGTTCCACACGTTGTCCGTCTGTGGCGTGTCGGTGTTTTGGTTTTTCAAACTGCAATAATAGATCCCATGCCTCTTAAGCTATAGGCAGTTTCCAGACTAACAAAAATCTTTTGATCAAAGATGTCTTCATGTCTCCTTTCTCACATACTTAACAGAGACCTGGCCAGTTAAAGCTCACTAACCAAACAAAGGGCAATAAAAACACCCACCAAGGGTATGTTTAAAGAAGTAAGAATTCAAACTTCCTATGGCTCTGAACTGTGCGTTTCACGTACCAATATTTAGCAAAGGATGGGGTCAAAAATAAATACATTGATCAGATGTTTTGGTTAAGTGTGTCGTGGCTCAAATGGAGCTGGCAGTCCTTTACTTAATAAATTTGAAATTTAAACAACAGTTGAATGGCCATTTTAAATTGGATTGTGTTTGCTATTCTTAATGTGTTTTCAAATCGGTTTTAAATTTGTATTTTGTACATGTTTTTATTGCTAATTGTTATTTTTCAGGGCAAAACTGTAAATGAGATCTCAGTCTCAGTTGGTTTTCCCTGTATATAAAAAAACAGACAGGTAATAATACCAAATCAGTACACCCCTTCCTGTCCTCTCCTTTACCATTTCTCCCTCTCCTCCCAATGCCTCTCCTCTACACCTCCCAATTCTCCTCTACACCCATTTCCCTCCTCCCCTCCTTACTCCTCCTCTTCCCTGACCTCCTTTTATTCCCAAAATCAAATTCCTCTTTCTGCATCCATCTCTTCTATCCACCTCCCCCAACCCTCCATCCCTTCTCCTCTCCCTCCTCCTCTCCTTCCTTTGCCCCTCTCCTCGACTTGCAGTCTCCAGCAGCATTCCTCTGGCCTGACTCCTTTAAACTGCTGAATTATAATTAATGTGTGGTTGGAAACAAATAGAGCTACTCAGTGGTGAAGCATCACAGAAAATTATATAGTGCACTTCCTGAGAGAAACTATGTTAGCGAGACGTCTGCTGCTTCTGCAGAACACAAACCCCTTCCCTCCCTACCCCCTCCTTACCTCCCTCCCTACCCCCTCCTTGCCTCCCTCCTGACCTCCTCCTTACCTCCCCCACCTCCCTAGCTACATCACTCCCTCCCAACCTCCCTCCCTACCTCCTCCTTACCTCCATCCCTACCTCCTCCTTACCTTCCTCCCTACCCCATCTTTACCTTCCTTCCTAATCCCCTAGCTACCTCACTCCCCCCCAACCTCCCTCCCTACCTCAATACTTCCCTACCCTCCCACCCTCATTACATCCCTTTTTCCCTCCCTCCCTCTCTACCTCCCTCCTACTGCCTTTTCTCCCCCTCTCTCTCTCCCTCTCACCCTTCCATGCTCCTTCCAATGTTATATTACTGGCAATGTACAATTGATGTAAAAATGTGTACTTAGTTACATGAATAACAAGGGTAAATAAATAAACATATAAATATTGTTTATGTTTGAAAGGTTATTTATGATTCACTTGTTGCCCTTTTCTTATGATAATGGGTCACAAATCTTGCTGCTGTGCTTGCACATTAAAATATTTAATGTGGCTATTACAGAAGTTCATCAATGATGTTTTCAGATTTTATGAGGGTTCTAACCCTAACCTTAACCTCAATAAACCTCAAACTTGTATGCCTAAACTTAGCCCTAACAACTAATTCTAAACATAACCCTAAGCTGGAAAGTGGGGGACTTGTCCCCTGGTTTATTATCTTTGTGGGTACGGATCCCCCAGTGTATTGTTAGACCTGGACATACAAACACATACACACAACCACACACACACACACAACCACACATACATACAACCACACACACACA
>JACXGI010017495.1:0-14425 GCA_016801175.1 Esox masquinongy
TCCTGGACTGAGGGCCGTGTTAGTCCTGGACTGAGGGCCGTGTTAGTCCTGGACTGAAGGCCATGTTAGTCCTGAACTGTGCATTCCCATTCATAAGACATCTATTTGAACGAGTTTCACTCACCATACATATAGTGCTTGTACCCCACCACTGGGTCAATATTTTGGCTTTAGAAATGAAAAAAATGAACACGGGATGCATTCAGTACTTGTCAACCTGTGGCCCTTCTCAGATCTCGACTGTGGCTGCCAGGAAGAGGTGGAGAGTGGCTGGAGAACAGAGAGGAGGAGGGATTGATTGAGGGATATTTAGAAGCTTTTCCAATGTGGCATAACCATCTGTCATAACTAGAGGTGTAGTGTTAAAATACAGGTGATTGACTGAGATAAGATGTAAATATCACAGTGAGCTACTGTGATCGGACTGACTACCATTGCTATAATCTAAAACAGTTTACCTATGAAAAGAACTGTTGGATTACATTTCTGTGGGTCTGTAGAGATCTAATACAACTTTCTGTACTAACTATATACACAAGTCACGTCAGGTCACCCTTTTTCTATTTCCAAAATAGTACTTTTATTGGACAAAGTAGTGTTTTTAATGGACAATAGAAAAGTCAGAAATCAAACCAGAACTGTGTTTTGCCTAGTGGGGAGCTACCAAAAAACCATATGGGGATTATTTTTCAGTTTTTATATATTTGTGGGCTCCCCAAATGTACACATTGATGTTGATCACACACACACACACACACACACACACATACACACATAGGATAACATCATAATAATTCCATTTGTGCTCTAAAGGCTAAATAAAACTCTCAGTTTGCGTTTTTTGCATTTATATTTTCCTCTCTTCCTAATTAATTTTTGTAATAATCAATTCATTATTATTATAATTATTGCCTCACGTTGTTGCAATAGCCGTAACCTCTGGGGACCCATGTTCTGTTTTTGTTTAGTCTCTGTTTTATTCCATTTGTAAAGGGCCAAAAACTGTACTGAAAACTATCACGTCAGGAGAGTTTTTTGAGATGTACAGTTGACTGACTACCTGAGACAGAGTGAGGACAACTCGATAGGACGTCTCTGCTTGTAAACGTCAGTAATATGGGCACCAGATTCATTGTTTGTCACTGCTTGACAATTGCATGACTGATTTGTTCACTGCAGTTAGTGTAAATGTAATGCCTAAAAATTTGCATTACACAAGAATGTCATGAATGTCATAAACCTACTCAAACAGTAAGTCTACAGGCCTGGATCTCCTACAAGCATTTATTTTCCTCATCTCAGGTTTTAAAGAAAATATGTACCTTCCACAAGTTCTGCATACAAAGCACAACTACATCCCTCTAACTTACATCCATATACACAAACCCATCTAGGCTGTACCACTCTAGATAAAGCCACTTCCTAATATGTGTTTTTTGTATTTTTTATTGGAGTCATCTACCAATAGTCTGAGAGGACCATTAGTGACCAAGGTCATCCACAGCTGGCTCTATATGAGCTATATTTGATGCTGCAACTGGCTAATCCTGAAAAAGTGGATCTCTGGAACCTCCTTTACTAATACCTGTCTGTTCTAAAAGCAATCAGTAAGTAACTCACAAAGGCCTTCTTGGGTGTATGTAAAGTATATATGGACTATTCTGAAATGAGAGCCATTAAACACTTTCCTCAAAAACTGAGATTGTCCTGTGAATGTAAACAGTCTTATTCTATTGTTTAATCAGATTTTGCCCATGCCAAGAGACTTTACAGTTTTTTCCAATTGCTAACACACTAAAATGACATGCACAGCACAATTATTTAAACAGACACACAGAGATCAATACCTCTTAAACAGACACACAGAGATCAATAGTCTCCAAAAGTCTAAACACATTTTCTGCTTTACACACATTTTGCAATTCAAAATGGCACTTTTTAAATGCACTGCACACGGTTCTCTGCATAAGACACAACAATCTGACACAAAGTCACATGTTTGCCATTTCAAAACACTGCCATTCAAAATGACACTACATGAGCTAATTGACCAATACATGTGCCACCTGGCCAAACACCTCAATGGTTAATTGTTACCACTTCAATCAGGAAGTAAGCACAATGAAAAGACCACAGGTGAGCACCTTTTTTCTTACAACAACAATGGAAGACGTTGCAGAGAGAGGAAGAGGAAGAGGAAGAGGGAGGGTGAGAATGAGAGGGGGAGGAAGAGTGAGAGGTAGGGGTAGAACTGGTAGAGGAGTTCATGGCCAAAGAAGACAAAAACTTTCAAATGAAATCAGAGCAACCTTAGTTGATCATGTCATCAACCATGGGCTGACAATGCGAGAGGCTGGACAGAGAGTGCAGCCCAACTTGAGCCGTTTTACTGTCGCCTGTGTCATCCGGACATTTAGACTGGAGTACAGGTATGTAACCAAAATGTCTTTCACACTATGTAGTACACCCCATGTCATAGTGTATCAGCTGGGTGACACCTGTTGAATTCATGAATGTCTGATGTCATACACTAACTGTACAAGTTTCCGGTACAATTTACTCTCCTGTGGGGGAAATATCTTTAGGCTGCATTGTCCAAGACCTATATTTTTGTTTTTTTGTTTTTCTAAAGGACTGAGAGACGCAACCATGGTGGAGGAAGGGGCCAAATGTTCACCGGGTTACAGGAAGCTGCCATTGTAAACTTGGTTTTGGAAAATAATGAAATCAGATTACAAGAAATTCAAAGCCACATCATCCAAGACAACACCATATTCAACAACATTCAACGAGTCAGTCTGTCCACATTGGCTCGCATTCTCAAGCGAAACCAAATCAGAATGAAACAAGTTTATAAGGTGCCGTTTGAGAGAAACTCTCAAAGAAACAAAGAGGTCAGACAAGCATATGTGAATGTCAGTACAATATTGACTGCAGCACACTACATGCAACATTGTTTCCCAGTGTACTGGATAACACCATATTGACTGATTTTTGTTCTTTGTTTTCAGGGAGTACTGGAAATGGATGCTCATGTAATCCCACATGAGTACATCTTTATTGATGAGGCTGGGTTCAACCTAGCAAAGACCAGAAGAAGGGGGAGAAACGTCATTGGCCACAGAGCCATTATAGATGTTCCTGGCCAACGTGGTGGGAACATCACAATGTGCGCTGCCATCTCCAATACGCATGGTGTCCTCCACCGTCATGCCAACCTTGGACCATACAACACAGCCCATATTCTCACATTTCTGGACAGACTCCACAACATTCTCATACCACCAGAGCTTATGAATGAGTCAGACCATCAAAGAAACCGGTACGTTGTAGTATGGGACAACGTGAGCATTCATCGTGCAGCCCCAGTCCAAAACTGGTTTGCTCACCACCCACCATTTCTCGTGCAATACTTCCCACCATACTCACCATTTTTGAACCCCATAGAAGAGTTCTTTTTGGCATGGCGGTGGAAGGTATACGACCGGCAGCCCTTTGTACGCATGCCTCTTGTGCAGGCTATGGAAGAGGCATGTGATGAGATTGATGTGGGTGCGATTCAGGGATGGATAAGGCACTCAAGGCGCTTCTTCCCTCGAACTCTGGCAAGGGAAGATATTGCCTGTGATATGGACGAGGCGTTGTGGCCAGACTCAGCGGTGCGGCAAGATGCTGCCTAATTATTTTTCTTGCCTCTTTTTTTTTCTATATATTTTTTCTGCACTTTTTTTCTGCAATTTTCTTTTTCAGTTTACTGTTTTTTGTGAGTATATTTTTGTTCAGTCCAATGTAAATATATCTGCTGTGCATATGTTGCACTGACTTGTTTGGTGAAAAATAAAAAAATAAATGTTTCAACAGCATGTGTGTGTATCTGCAAATATTTCTGTGCATGTGGACAATATGAAGAATTTTCTACAATTTGAACTATTTTAGTATTATGGCAAAGCATACTAAAGATGAGAGTGCTTTTCATTATGCCCAACAGTGTGTAGTTGGTTAGACAAAAATCTGGTAATATGAACGAAGTGTGTGCCATTTCGTGCAAACGTTTGATTTTGATAATGCTATATGTAGTTTTGGTTTCAGTGCTTCATTTTGCAGGATATATGAGGTATTTTGCAGTTTGGGTGTGTGGTTTTGTGAATTGTGTTAAGTATTTTGATAAAACCAGCCTAGTTTGCAAAATTGTGAGTTAATAATTGGAAAAAACTGTAATGACCATCAAAACAATTAGAGTGATTTAGTCCTTACACCTAATCCTGCTGCTATTTGTTCTTTAATTTGTGTGTGTGCGTGTGTGTGTGTGTGTGTGTGTGCGTGTGTGTGTGCTTGTATGCGTGTGTGTGTGTGCATGTGTGTGTCTAATCCATCTAAAATCATCTCTTTGAAACAGCACAGGCTTGGCTGTGTTGAGGTGCAATAATCCTTGTGTTATTACTAATGATGGTAGTTGGACTGCAATTGTTTGCGTTTGTGTCTGTGTGCTTTTGTCTGTAAAAAAAATCATTGTCTATCTCCTGCGAAAATTACAGTATATTCCACCTCCTGACACAAACACATACACACACTATAAAGCTACCTATTGATCGACCCAGTGTCAATTCTCTGGTTTGGTTTGGGAGGTAAGAACAGTCCACCATGATAACATGACAAGACTAACAATTGGTTTTTCACCTGGGGTTTTCAGATTATTGACCAGAAGATGGTTTTCTACCAACGATTCAAACATCTCTCCCATCACATATTTCACTGTTAGTGTGAAATTGTTTTTACAAGGACAAATCATTTGATATTGTCAATGTCTGACTACATAACCATGTTATAAATCTACATAAATGTGTACAAATTCTGCAGTACTCTTTAGACTTGGTGTGTGTGTACGTGTGTGTGTATAAGCATGATGTTTGTGTGTGTGTGTGTGAGAGAGTTGGTTTGAGCGTTGGTGTGTGTGTGTGTGTGTGTGTGTGGATGTGTGTGTGTGTGTGTGTGTGTGTGTGTGTGTGTGTGTGTGTGTGTGTGTCTGGATAAGACCCCTCAGGTCATCAGGGTCTGGTCTGCTAAACGATCCCAGAGTAAGGACAAGGGCTGATGAGACCCCTCAGGTCATCAGGGTCTGGTCTGCTAAATGATCCCAGAGTAAGGACAAGGGCTGATGAGACCCCTCAGGTCATCAGGGTCTGGTCTGCTAAATGATCCCAGAGTAAGGACAAGGGCTGATGAGACCCCTCAGGTCATCAGGGGCTGGTCTGCTAAACAATCCCAGAGTAAGGATAAGGGCTGATGAGACCCCTCAGGTCATCAGGGGCTGGTCTGCTAAACAATCCCAGAGTAAGGACAAGGGCTGATGAGGCAGCATTTAGTCATTATGCAGCTAACAGTTGAAACAAACTGCCAGAAAGTCTTAGACTTTCAACACTAACTACTTTTAAATCTAGACTAAAAACCTTTGTTTTCTTCTGTCTTGTATTAATCTTTTAATACTCTTTTAACCATCTTAAATATTCTATTATTTCTATTATTCCTATATTTTTTTCTAATGGAAAGCATTTTGATTTGCCCTGTGGATGAAATGTGCTATACAGATAAACTTGCCTTGCTTTCTTAAATACTTAAAATGTATAAATTGTCACTGACATTATGTCCAACAGGGCCATATTGTGGTAGTGTCTTTGTGGTGTGTGTGTCTGTGTAAGTACTTCTAACTTAACTATATAACAGAGAGAAAAACATTCTGAAATAAGTTCACTAATGGGGACATTTGTCGGTTAGGGTTTGGCATTAGGATTAGGTTAAGATTAGGCATATATATTAGTTTATTGAGGTTAAGGTTTGGGTTAGGATAAAGTTTAGGCTAATAGTTAGGATTAGTAAAATTAGTTTTTTAGAGGGCGATTAAGTTTACTGTAATAAACTTTACCCTGTTTAGATACCTTAGTGTGTGTGTGTGTGTGTGTGTGTATGTGTGTGTGTGTGTGTGTGTGTGTGTGTGTGTCTGTGTGTGTGTGTGTGTGAGAGAGAGTTGGTGTGAGCATTGGTGTGTGTGTGTGTGTTTGTGTGTGGTTTGTGTGGTGTGTGTGTATGTGTGGTGTGTGTGGTGTGTGTGTGTGTGGTGTGTGTGTGTGTGTGTGTGCGTGCGGTGTGTGTGTGCGGTGTGTGTGTGTGTGTGTGTGTGTGCACGTCGGGGTGTACTCAGCCAGGCCTCTCCTCTCACCCCTGCAGGACCTGCCACCCAGCAGGTGCCCTCGCCCACTGACTGGCATCGTAATCAGCTGGGATTAGGATTCAGCAGAGTACAAATGTGATGGAAAACGGTTTGAATTACATGCTAAGCCCCCCCTACCCACTAATCCACTACCCTTGGCTCAAATGTCATCCACGGGGCAAGGAGTGAGGGGCGGGGAGCGTTTGTATCTGTGTGTGTGCCTTGACCCAGACCACCAGCTTTCTGTCATCACACACACACACACACACACACAAGCACAACCACAAGCTCTCTCCCACCCGTCACCACACACTCATCACACTTGTTGGTGCCCTGGGAGTGACATCATTTGCTTATGGAAGAGCCTCTTAATAGACACGTTAGCTAACCAGCACAGGAACATGGCTGTGTATTTTGGAGCAATTGGGGGGGGGACCCCTCATCGCATCCCTTGCTCTTTTGAGTGACATCTAATCAACATGTTTCTCATGCAGAGTAACAGTGGAGCGGGGAGGGGGTTTTGGGGGAGTTTGGGGGGAGGCAGCAGTCTTTCTCTCTGAAGCAATAGATCAGTATCTTTCAAGGACAGTTTCCCCTCCCATCCATCACAGTACATACATTGACAGATGGACACAGCACCCGCCTAAACTCAGCACAACGGGACAGTTGTTTTTACCCCTTACCTGTCAATCACTTCCCTAACTACCTCTCCTGTTTTCGTTCCTCTCATCCCCCATCCTCTCTTCTCCTCCCATCTCCTTCTTTTGTCTTTCTCCTCGTTTTTACATGCTTCTGTTTTGGACTTAGAGACATCCACCACTAGATTTTCATCCTGTAGTGTCACTCTGTTGTGGCTCTAAAAAAGCCTCCCACCCAAACCCCATGAGTTAGTCTCTATCTCTCTCTCTCTCTCTCTCTCTCTCTCTGACACACGCACAAACACTAACGCATAAACCAACCCTCAACACTGTGGCCCATCCCAGAGCAGTGCTTGGTGACTTTCACACACTATTACACACATACACTATCAGATCTTCATCTTCCCTCTGTGGATGTTCACCATCAACACTAGCCAATCAGAGACACCCATCAACACAACTAACCCCACACTGCGTGAGCTCCCCAACAACCAGGATTTACATTTTTTGGGGAAAGGGAAAAACAGAACCTGTGACCCTGAACCCTATTTGACATAAACGAGGCTTCATCTTCATTCCCCCACATTCACTAGATTGGTTGAACAGTACAGAAGAAACCTCCCTAAAGGTTTTTTTTTCCCTTTCTTGTCAAGACCAGTATGTGGAAGACCTGGCATTGTAATACAATATTCCTGTGAGGTTCTGTTCTGTTTGGTTTACATTTTGGTTTTTGAATGTAGCCTGTTATGTTTGGTTTTTGTCATTTGTTCTTATATGCAGCCTGTCCTTGTCCTTATGGTTTCCACCTGTGTCTTGTTTGCTCCCTCGTTGTGTCCCTATTTAAGTTCCTCTTGCCCCAGTGTTTCTTGTGGGTCATTTGTTGTTTGCTGTTTCCTGTTCCTGCTGTTTGTGCCTCTTGTTTCTTGGTAATACCTATTAAACTACGTTCACATTTGACAACCTCTGCACTCGTGTCTCGCTTCCATGCAAAAGCGTGACAGTTGCATATCTGCATACCTAATATATTACCTGTGAAAGACTATATGAAGTGATGAACAAAATCTATTATAAAGAAGGTATCTAACTCCAAAGTTTGGGGAATTCACCTGAATTTGCAGGCAAGCAAAATAAACGATCAAGTCTGAAGGTATTGGCATGTCCTGGCACATGACACCCAACGCCCTCTCTCCCTCACCTGGAGCATAGACACGATTATCCTCACCCGTGGCCCTGCCCACTGACCCTTTTTCCTTTAGTCATGTGTGTCATGAGTCAATATCTTGGATTTAGTTCCCACTGTGACATCCCTTACAGCAGAGATCATACATCCATGTCAATAGCATCACAGCTTCCATCAGTTGTTTTCGAGTATACAGTATATATAGAGTATCTCACAAAAGTGAGTACACCCCCCACATTTTTGTAAATATTTGAGTATATCTTTTCATGTGACAACACTGAAGAAATGATACTTTGCTACAATGTAAAGTAGTGAGTGTACAGCTTGTATAACAGTGTAAATTTGCTGTCTCCTCAAAATAACTCAACACACAGCCATTAATGTCTAAACCGCTGGCAACAAAAGTGAGTATACCCCTAAGTGAAAATGTCCAAATTGGGCCCAAAGTGTCAATATTTTGTGTGGCCACCATCATTTTCCAGCACTGCCTTAACCCTCTTGAGCATGGAGTGCACCAGAGCTTCACAGGTTGCCACTGGAGTCCTCTTCCACTCCTCCATGACGGCATCACGGAGCTGGTGGATGTTAGAGACCTTGCGCTCCTCCACCTACCGTTTGAGGATGCCCCACAGATGCTCAATAGGGTTTAGGTCTGGGGACATGCTTGGCCAGTCCATCACCTTTACCCTCAGCTTCTTTAGCAAGGCAGTGGTCGTCTTGGAGGTGTGTTTGGGGTCGTTATCATGTTGGAATACTGCCCTGCGGCCCAGTCTCCGAAGGGAGGGGATCATGCTCTGCTTCAGTATGTCACAGTGCATGTTGGCATTCATGGTTCCCTCAATGAACTGTAGCTCCCCAGTGCCGGCAGCACTCATGCAGCCCCAGACCATGACACTCCCACCACCATGCTTGACTGTAGGCAAGACACACTTGCCTTTGTACTCCTCACCTGGTTGCCACCACACATGCTTGACACCATCTGAACCAAATAAGTTTATCTTGGTCTCATCAGACCACAGGACATGGTTCCAGTAATCCATGTCCTTAGTCTGCTTGTCTTCAGCAAACTGTTTACGGGCTTTCTTGTGCATCATCTTTAGAAGAGGCTTCCTTCTGGGACGACAGCCATGCAGACCAAGTTGATGCAGTGTGCGGCGTATGGTCTGAGCACTGACAGGCTGACCCTCCGCCCCTTCAACCTCTGCAGCAATGCTAGCAGCACTCATACATCTATTTCCCAAAGACAACCTCTGGATGTGACGCTGAGCACGTGCACTCAACTTCTTTGGTCGACCATGGCGAGGCCTGTTCTGAGTGGAACCTGTCCTGTTAAACCGCTGTATGGTCTTGGCCACCGTGCTGCAACTCAGTTTCAGAGTCTTGGCAATCTTCTTTTAGCCTAGGCCATCTTTATGTTGAGTAACAATTATTTTTTTCAGATCCTCAGAGAGTTCTTTGCCATGAGGTGCCATGTTGAACTTCCAGTGACCAGTATGAGGGAGTGTGAGAGCGATGACACCAAATTTAACTCACCTGCTCCCCATTCACACCTGAGACCTTGTAACACTAACGAGTCACATGACACCGGGGAGGGAAAATGGCTAATTGGGCCCAATTTGGACATTTTCACTTAGGGGTGTACTCACTTTTGTTGCCAGCGGTTTAGACATTAATGGCTGTGTGTTGAGTTATTTTAAGGGGACAGCAAATTTACACTGTTATACAAGCTGTACACTCACTACTTTACATTGTAGCAAAGTGTCATTTCTTCAGTGTTGTCACATGAAAAGATATACTCAAATATTTACAAAAATGTGAGGGGTGTACTCACTTTTGTGAGATACTGTATATGTGTGTGTGTGTGTGTGTACAGGTGCATCTAAAAAAAATAGAATATTGTGGAAAAGTTAATTTTTTCCATAATTCAATTCAAAGAGTGACACCATAAAGCTAGATTCATTACACATAAAGTGAAACATTTCAAGCCTTTTTTTGCTTCAGGCTTGATTATGTCTTCCAGCTCATGGAAATCAAAAACCCAGTAACTCAAAAGGAGGAGGGTAAGCTACAAGAAGGTCAATGCTGAAAGGGCTGGCTGTTCGCAGAGTGCTGTATCAAAGCAAATTCATGGAAAGTTGACTGGAAGGGATAAGTGTTGGAGGAAAAGGTGCACAAGCAACAGGGATGAACGCAGCCTTGAGAGGATTGTCAAGCAAAGTCGATTCAAGAACTTGGGGGAGCTTCACAAGGAGTGGACTGAGGCTGGAGTCAGTGCATCAAGAGCCACCACGCACAGATGTGTCCAGGAAATGGGCTACAAGTGTCTCATTCCTAGTGTCAAGCCACTCCTGAACCAGAGACAACGTCAGAAGTGTCTTACCTGGGCGAAGGAGAAAAAGAACTGGACCGTTGCTCAGTGGTCCAAAGTCCTCTCTTCAGAAAGTACATTTTGCATTTCATTTGGAAATCAAGGTCCCAGAGTCTGGAAAAAGAGTGGAGAGGTACAGAATCCAAGTTGCTTGAAATCCAGTGTGAAGTTTCCACAGGCAGTGATAATTTGGGATGCCATGTCATCTGCTGGTGTTGGTCCACTGTGTTTTATCAAGTCCAGAGTCAATGCAGCCATCTACCAGGATATTTTAGAGCACTTTATGCTTCCATCTGCTGACAAGCTTTATGGAGATGCTGATTTCTAATTCTAGTAGGACTTGGCACCTGCCCACAATGCCAAAACGCCTGGTAACTAGTTTGCAACACATGGTATTACTGTGCTTGATTAGCCAGCCAACTCACCTGACCTGAACCCCATAGAGAATCTATGGGGTAGGTATTGTCAAGAGGAAAATGAGATACACCAGACCTAACAACACAGACGAGCTGAAGGCTGCTATCAAAGCAACCTGGGCTTCCATTACACATCAGCAGTGCCACAGGCTGATTGCCCCCATGCCACAACACATTGATGCAGTAATTTGTGCAAAAGGAGCCCCAACCAAGTATTTAGTGCATAAATTAACATACTCAGGAAATGTTTGCAGGTGTTTTGAGTTATTTATCTGATTAGAGCTCTTCTCAGCTTGACATTTCTGTATTATAAAAATTTTATTCTAATATTTTGAGATACTGGATTTTTGATTTCCATGAGCTGTAAGCCATAATTATCAAGATTGAAACAAAAAAGGCTTGAAATATTTCATTTTATGTGAACTTTTCCACGATATTCTAATTTTTTGAGATGTACCTGTATTCATATATATATATATATACAGCTCCGGAAAAAATTAAGAGACAACTGCACCTTTTTCTTTCCTTTCCAAAAAAGTCAAAAAGGAAGGTTTTGAGTGAGGAACAGAAGGGTTAAAATTAAGAGACCACTGCAAATTGAACGCTTCTGTTCCTCACTCAAAACTTACCTTTTCAACTTTTTTGGAAAGGAAAGAAAAAGATGCAGTGGTCTCTTAATTTTTTCCGGAGCTGTATATATTTGTAAATATACTGTAAATTCATGAGAAAGACATCAGTATATCGTGTCGGTAATTCTGGTCAAAAGTGCACATTCGGTGGCAGTGATGCTCATGCATTACTGTGATATGTAAGGACAAACAGAAGAGAAATTCTTTCCCAAGTGACTGACAATGTCAATGCTTGATGTAATCAGACTGTGTCAGCAAGAACAGTCCGTAGAGGACTACACACAGACACGTTATAATGGGGTTGCCCTGCATACGCCCCTCATTACAAAGACAAATGCACATTTGAGAGATAAGTGTTGCAAAAACCGTGGGCACTGGTCTAAAGAGATGTGGGAAAAGGTGATATGGTCAAACGAGTCATCCTTCAGATTTTCAACAAGTGTGTGAGTGCATGTGTGGCTACGCCAAAAGAACAGTACGGCCCTGAATGCTTGACCCCCACGGTGAGCAGGTCCAGAGGCTCTGTTATAATATGGAGGGTATTTTCCTGGAATGGCTTGTGTTCACTTGTCCCCTTAGAGGGAAGGGTCACTGCAAATCATTACAAAGTTATTCTGAGTGGATTACATTTATCATATGGTGAAACATTTCTATTCTCATGGGAGTGGTCTCTTCCAGGATAACAATGCCCCCATCCACAGGGCACGGGGGTCACTAGATGGTGTGATGAGTATGAAAATTATGGGAGTCATGTGCTATGGCCTTTGTACTCTCCAGGACTAAACCAAATTGAAAACTTATGAGAGATTTTGGACCGATGTGTTGGGCAGCCCTCTTCCACCATCAAAACACCAAATGAGGGAATATCTTTTGGAAGAATGGTGTCCCTCCAATAGAGTTCCAAAGACTTATAGAATCCTTAGCAGCTTTAACAGTCACCACTCTTCTGGGAAGGCTTTCCACAAGATTTTGGAGGATCTCTGTGGGAATTTGTGCCCATTTAGCCAAAAGAGCATTTGTGAGGTCATGCACTGACTCGCCTGTCTCTGAATCACCGTTCCAATTCATTCCAGAGGTGTTCAGTAGGGTTGGGGTGCAGGTCCTTCGAGATCCTCCACACCAACCTTGCCAAACCATGTCGTTATGGACCCCGCTTTGTGCACAGGGGCACAGTCATGCTGGAACAGAAAAGGGACTACCCCAAACTGTTGCCACAAAGTTGGAAGCAACCAATTGTCTAAAATGTCATTGTGTCATGTAACATTTAAATGAACCTGGAACTACGGGGCCTAGCCCAAACCCTGAAACACGGCCCCAGACCATTGTCCCTCCTCCACCAAACTTTACAGTAGGCACTATGCATTCCGGTAGGCAGTGTTCTCTTGGCATCTGCCACATCCAGATTCGTCCATCAGACTGCCAGATAGTGAAGCATGATTCATCACTCAAAGGGAACATGTTTCCACTGCTCTACACCACTCCAACCAACACTTGGCATTGCACAAGTTGATGTGAGGCTTGCATACAGCTGCTCGGCCATGGAAACCCTTTTTGTGAAGCTCCCAACGCACAGTTCTTGCTCTGATGTTTCTTCCAGAGGCAGTTTGGAACTCTGTGGTGAGTGATGCAACAGATGAAAGGCAATTTTTACGCGCTACGCGCTTCAGCACTCGGCGGCCTGGCTCTGTGAGTTTGCATGGTCTACCACTTTGTGGCTGGGCTGTTGTTGCTCCTAGACACTTCTACTTCACAATTATAGCACTTACAGTTGACCAGGCCAGATGTAGTAGGGCAGAAATGTCAGGAACTGACTTGCGGCAAAGGTGGCATCCTATGACAATGTCATGTTTAAAGTCACCGAGCTCTTCAGTATGTACATTGTACTGCCAATGTTTGTTCATGGCTATGTGCTGTATTTTATGCATGTGTGAGCAATGGGTGTGGCTGAAACAAATGAACTCAATAATTATTAGAGGTGTCCACATACATTTGGCTCTATAGTGTATTATGCAGTACACTTGTGTGAAAACATCTGCGTTTGTTATGTTCCTCCACTCATTTATTCAGGTTTTTCCTTTAATTTGTAACCTGTCTGTATTTATATAATGTATTTTAGAAAAGTTCAGGGATTGTAAATAAATCAAACCCCAGTCTCCAGCTGGAAACTGTACATGTGTGAAGACCCAAGCGTGCTGCTGCTAGACTATAGGCTGTCCAGTAATAGTGTTTTCCTAATATACTTTCCTGAATTCATGATGACTTATAAGCCTCTAAAGGTTTGGGTCATGCTGGCCCATTTACTAGGCAGAGTTGACCGAGCACACTAGTTAGGGCTGGGTTTCCATTTTTTCCAGTTGTTTCTGTACCACATGCCCTAAGAAACCCTTTTCTCAATTCAGTTGGCTTTATCGGCACGGGAAACACTTGCTTATATCGCCAATGTTTTCTGATCGTCTTCTGTGAGGCAAGGCTAAGATCTCGTCCCTTCAGTCCAAGTCGAGCCACGAATTCTGAAAATCAGTCCTGGACTCTTATACTACAACACTTAGTCTTCTCTACTGTCTGGAGTTATCCACTAGCCCTACAGAGATCAGTCACCTGGGTCATGGGGCTGTTTGTCTCAGGATGGGCCAAGGTCATCAGCAGCCAGTGTGCTGGGGAGAGTGTGACCTGGTGAAGTCACATAGACCCATGTAAAGTCCAAACACCCTCTCAGAGTTGGGGAGTAACGGATTACAAGTAATCCTTTACATGTAAATTACAGAAATACAGTAACTGTAATCCGTTACATTACCAACTAAAATATTGTAATCGGATTACATATACTTTTGAAAAAAATAATGATTACTTTTGGATTACTTCAAAGACAAAACGAATACGTGCGCGAAATAATTATGACACGTTGCATGCTTGATTTTTTTTTATTTAATGTTTTAAAAACATCGCTATTTGAACCAAAATAACAATTGAGCGCCGCAGTTGTTGTGTG
>JACXGI010017497.1:0-14417 GCA_016801175.1 Esox masquinongy
CTCATTAATGTACCTTTTCTTAACAGAAACAGAGTTTACTGGAACATTCAGGGTGATAAGTGATTCAAAAAAGACACAGAAATGATCAGACAGGGCCATGTCTTTAACCATGACAGAGGAAATATCGAGACCTTTAGAGATAACCAGATCTAGAATGTGGCCTTGAGTGTGTGTACGCTCTTTCACATGTTGAGTGAGAGCGTTTGATTCATAGCTTGAATTTCATTGGCCCGTGGCGGTCACATGGTTTGTACTACCAACTTCTTATTTATTGCAGTACAACAACCTGATGCACTCATGCAACAGACCAAGTTTGCTTGAAATATGTTTGCATTCAGGCGTAATGAGCCTTCAAAGTGACTTTCTGGTATAGCACCCCCACCTGACTGATTGGTGCCAAACATTGCATGCCTCTTCTACTCCTCCTTCCAACCATGGATACTAAGTTTGGTGAGTCTGAGGCAAATTATTGCTGAGATACAACCTCATTTTCTGTTTGGCGGCCTCATCACCATATTCGATTGGCTGGACAAACGGTTTTGCAGATCAAACATTCATCTGATAACTTTTGTTAGGATTGGTCTGAAGATCATCTGTGCCATGTTTCAGGAAGATTGCACAAAATTTGTGGCCTGTGAAAAATTTCTAAGCATTTTCATAAAATTCAAAATGGCGGAAAATCCAATATGGCGGAAATGAAAACGGCCTCTGGCAAAGTTGTTCAGCACTTGCCCATGCATCATAGGATACCAGATGTATGTCTCTAGGGCAATCAGAGCCCGACTTATGAGCTTTGAATAATCGCAACTTTGAACCGATGGTGGCGCCAGAGGCATGGGCCTGGGGACAACAAAATTGCTGTGCGTTAGTTTGGCATAGCCCACTAACAGCGTGCAAAGTTACAAAAAATGTTAGCCAGCAGAAGTAGGTGAACTTTGAAAAACGGCGGAAGAAAAATCTAATAATTTCAATAGGGTTCCACAGCTCTGCTGCTTGGACCCCTAACAAGAAAGCCTTCCCATTATCATCTTCATCACTAGGCACTATCTAAAAAGATAAACTAATTGAAATCGATATATTTTCATGTGGTTTTATTCGATCAGACACTACTTTTGATAACAAAAACAACAAAGGTAAGACGCAGTTTGTTGTTGTAATTAAAACAAATTTTAAATATGATGTAGAAGTATTACTACACCTGAACCACATCAGCATTAGAAATATGATGTAGAAGTATAACTAGACCTAAACCACGTCTGGAGAAAAATGATGTAGAAGTATAACTACACCTAAACCACGTCTGGAGAAAAATGATGTAGAAGTATAACTACACCTAAACCAGGTCAGCAGGAGTCTCCTAATCCTCACTTTATCTCCTGCATGCAGGTTACTTCCAATATGAATTCAGTTCATGAAATGAGGTTGGGAGAGAAAAGGAAAACAAGTTTGAATATGAGTGAGGGAGGGAGAGCAAGGCAGAATATATAAATATGACAACAGATCAGAGGTTAGCGATAGAGAGGAGAAAGAGAGTGAGACGGGTGGAAGTGAAACTGTAATCACTGGATACAGACAGACAGACAGTCCTCCTAAAGGCTCTGTGCACAAGCGTAGTGACGAACTTCCGATTTTGTCTAGAAGTCGGCATTTCATTTTCCGGTTTACTTCCTGTCCTCATCCGCATTGGTAAACAAACAACAAGATGAGTAATGCCGTTGTACGGAAAAAGAAATCTAATGTATGTGACTCATTTATGTTTCAAGGTACTGTGGGTGGGTCAAAGGAGCGCTGCTGTGTGCCACTTTGCTCGGCTTCAGGTCGTTATAACAGCCATTTGAGCTTCTACCGCTTCCCAAAAGACACCTGCCTTCGTGCGCGGTGGCTGCACAAAATAAGGGGGGTGGAATTTTCGGTGACCCCCCCACACCAAGGTATGCAGCCGACATTTCCAAGACAATGAAATCCTCACTACTGCTAAGGGTAGACGGGTTTTAGCAGCAGGCTCTGTCCCGTCCTTATTTGAGTGGAATAATTACATCAAGAAGTCACAGGCCGGTGTTTGGGAGCGCCGATCTCGACCACCAAGTCCGGGACCTGACCCGGCGGAGCCAGAGGAGGACATGGACCATTACTATGGGGCCAGCGGTACCGTATGTGTGGACCGGGAGTACCGTATGTGTGGACCGGGAGCAGTATGAAGATGTGTTGAGGGAACTCGAGGCGCTGAGAGAGCAGCTCCAAACGTATCATCTTAATAACTTCTTTGGACTCAAACGGTTTGCTTCGTCTCCTGAAGACATCAGATTTTACACCAGGTAAGATAGTTGTAAGATCAACATCTTCTCCTAACTGACTGCGTAAAGTAATTATTTCCTCTTTATTCTTAATGCTATTCTTGAGCTTGTATGACAAGACAACTAATTTCAATTGTAATACCGTATTTTAAATTCCCCTCATACGAGCATCTGATGGTGTTTTGGAACCTGATCGAGGCAGCAACTGCCAAAATAGTTAGGGTCACCAGAGCAAAGAAAACCTATGCCACTAGCACAACAACTGAAAGCCCTTTAACCAGACCAACTGTAAGTATCCATTCCCCCCAAAAACTCACAGACACAGATGCCTAAGCATTAAAAGGGTGGTTTTGAACTAATACTCAAACACTTCTCCCCCCAGAAACTGCTGCCAATAGATGAGCTCTTCCTCTTCCTGACATACCTGTCCACTGGCTGTACCCAGAGGGAGTTGGGTCATAGATTTAACATCCACCGAGCAACAGTCAGCCGAATCATCGTGACCTGGGCCAACTTCCTCTACAGCTTACTGGGCTCAGTCTGTATATGGATGTCTCCCGCAGCTTCCACGCGACTTTGATGGCAGCTACAGCGACACACAAGTAGTCCTTGACTGTACAGAGCTACGGTGTCATCCATGCTCCTTCAGAGCAAAGTTTTCTCCACCTACAAGTCCCACTGCACCTTTAAGGCCATGGTGGGCATGTCCCCTCACAGAGCCCTGAGTTTTGTGTCAGCACTCTTTGAGGGTTCCATGAGTGATAAGGAGGTGTTTCGTCAGTCAGGAATTACACGACTCTTAACGCCTGACATGGCTTATGACATGACATGACATATGACATGGTTAACAAGGGATTCTTGGTGGATGACCTTGTACCTGGGACTGTTCATCGTCCTGCCTTCCTCTCCAAGAGGGCCCAAATGTCAGAGGTGGATGTTCTGAAGATGCAGTCCATTGCCCGTTTGAGGGTGCATGTCGAGAGGATTATCAGAAGAGTTCAAGAAAATAAACTCTTTGATACCACTATCCCTCTCTCCATTGCAGGGAGCATAAACCAACTCTTCACTGTCGCTTGTCTCCTCTCAAATTACCAAAATGGACCTCTGGTCAAGAAATGGAGATATGAAGTTTGATTGTAGCTATATCTTTTTCTGAGAAATTTGATTTGATAACTACATTGTTCTCTGTTCAACATAAAGAATTCAAAAATAAAATTATCATTTTGTAAATTGCCTTTAATATCATGTGTCTTTTGACTGTTTCTTTCATGAGAACTTGAAGGTGCAACAATTAAAAACAATTAAAATCACAGGCATGTCATGTAATGTAGTTACAGTTCTTTACCGTTGTTAAAGGGGCAGTTCACCCCCCCCCCCAAAAATTCCCTCTTATCAGTAGTACTGGAGAAGTCTGCCTTCTCTTGAGTACAATGGTAATAAATGGCTGGTCTTTTTCTTGGGGTGCTCACAGCACCCAAACATTTTATTGTGTTAACTTGGTGGGAAGGCAGGGTTAATCATGAAAAACATCTGCCATTGAAAGTTAAAGATGCACAAACTTTAACATTTAGCATAAAATAATCTCAGTCATAAAAACTTACCATTAAAGGTGAAAATTAAACAACACGGAGCATAAAATATTTGATTTTATCTCAATCCTGAAGCATTAGACATTTCTGCAAGTAGACATAGAAATAAAACCTGTCTACCTTCTCTCTGATTACATCCAAAACATCACTGTCTCTGTAAATTCTTTCAATGAGTACGTCTTCCTCTGCTGAGACTACAAAATCGTTTGTTTTTTGCTCCAATTTGCCCGAATTCATTTGGAAATACGGGTAGTCCACATAGCTTTTAACATTCGGGCACTTCATCTCAATCAGCCCAAACTGGTAATGTCTCACAACAGAGAAATTACCAAGAACTGGACGTCCCTCCAAAATTGATGAAAAGACGAGAAGAAAACTGGTCAGTGAGGCTTCCAAGAGGCCTACAGCAACATTAAAGGAACTGCAGGAATTTCTGGCAAGTACTGGCTGTGTACTAGATGTGACAACAATCTCCCGTATTCTTCATATGAATGGGCTATGGGGTAGGGTGGCAAGACGGAAGCCTTTTCTTACAAAGAAAAACATCCAAGCCCGGCTGAAGTTTGCAAAAACAAACATCAAGTCTCCCAAAAGCACGTGGGACAATGTGTTATGGTCTGATGAAACCAACGTTGAACTTTTTGGCCATAATTCCAAAAAGTATGTTTGGCGCAACACTGCACATCACGCAAAGAACACCATACCCACAGTGAAGCATGGTGGTGGCAGCATCATGCTTTGGGGCTGTTTTTCTTCAGCTGGAACCGGGGCCTTACTCAGGGTGGAGGGAATTATGAACAGTTCCAAATACCAGGCAATTTTGGCACAAAACCTTCAGGCGTCCGTTAGCAAGCTGAAGACGAAGAGGAAGTTCACCTTTCAGCACGACAACGACCCAAAGCACACATCCAAATCCACAAAAGCATGTCTTCACCAGAAGAAGATTAACGTTTTGGAATGGCCCAGCCAGAGAGCCCAGACCCGAATCCAATTGAACATCTGTGCGGTGATCTGAAGAGGGCTGTGCACAGGAGATGTCCTCGCAATCTGACAGATTTGGAGCGCTTTTGCATAGAACAGTGGGCAAATAATGCCACGTCAAGATGTGCCATGCAAATAGATGCCTACCCAAAAAGACTGAGTGCTGTAATAAAATCAAAAGGTGCTTCAACAAAGTATTAGTTTAAGGGTGTGCACACTTATGCAACCAGGTTATTGTAAGGTTTTTATTTTTCATTTTTCCCCCTCAAAGATTTCAGTTTGTTTTTTCAATTATATTGTTCACGTTATAGGTCACATTAAAGGTGGAAAAAGTTCTGACATGGTTTATCTTTGTCTCATTCTTTTACATCACAAGAACCTGGCATTTTAGCAGGGGTGTGTAGACTTTTTATATCTGCTGTACTGCAATATCAAACAACCACAATTATCATACCATACATTTTCCCTGCATTTTCATGACCACAATATGTTGCACATCATACACAGTGCCACACACCATTACAAATAAGTTCATAATAAAGGACCCTTGTGTAAACATTTGATTGATTTCAGTTCAATCGTTTTTTTCTTCAAAATCAGAATACTTGTTTGTATAATCGATGGGTCATAGTACATTTAATCAAAAGGGGAGGAAAAAGAAAATCATGAAATACTAGTATACAGATTTTGATTGATATGATATCCCTACTCACCCAAAGGAAGGAAAGATCAGGCAAATCCCCACTGAGGCCTTTGTAGAGTGTGCTCCTGTGTGGAGCATAAAACTTACATGAGTGGAAAGTGGCATATCCACATAGGTATTTTAATTTCGAACAGGCGACAATATTCAGGTTTTACCTTACACCATCTGTTGTTGCTCTACACTTTGGTTTAGCAGACAGCACAGCCATCTTATTCACAGGGCCTGGCTTTATACCCTATCAAGTTATGCAGGATACATTTAGAAGTTAAATATAGTTAGAAAATATATCCAACAGCTCTATAATTACAGTGCAAACTTACCAAAGTTCTGGGCTTGTGCCACTGCTGTTCTCCTTCAGTACAGCTTAGCACAGGAGGGACCACTGGCACCTTCAGCTGAGAGTAATGTGCTGACTGGAACAGCAAAACGACACAGTGGTTGCGTAATGCTGCTCCAGCAACACATGTGCAGCTGTGATGAAACAGCTCCACCAACTGGAATCTTTCAGTACCACCTTATCTTAGCTTGGTCACTGTTTAACCATTCTTTTAGGACACAATCTTGTTTTTACAATATTTTCTATATCTAATATTCTATAATCACAGACCAAATGTCATGTATTTCTATATGTTGGATTAGAGTATGTTGTATAATATGCCAACTGCATTAGATCAAGATCCATAATCGTTTTTCTTTGAAACATGATAGCCTAATACCTTAAACACAAGATTGCATCTTAAATGAATGACTGAGTTGAGGAAAACTTGAATAAGAACGCATTTAACCCGGAGGGGATCGGCTTGGTAAACTTACCTGCCTACTGTCTAATGAACAGTTTTCATTAGATTTGAGAGTTATATTAAACATTAATGACCTTAGCTAAATCCCCAGGAACATTAGGAACGCGGTTATTAGAGTAACAAGCTTATAACTGTTGGCTGAACCTGAACTTGAACTTATCAATCCTAACTTCACCATACACTCAAACTGAGGTTTCTCAGCTTTCCTCATGGACCTGTAGCACAATGCCCAGACTACGACTTCCCCTGTGTCCTGATCTTTATTAGAAACTGAGAGGGGCAGAAAGTCAATACAATTGATAATACAATTATCACAAAAAACGAACAGTTTACGTTTAAAATGAAGAAAAACAAGCTTCTATACTACACTAAAAATGAACACGTCGCTAACTAGCTTAGCCGCTAGCCGGCCGGCACACCACATTAAACTACTTACCCTCGTAGTTGTGCAGATAACTCGATACATAGAGTTTGAATCCCTTGTTCCGCTTGCTTGTTGGAGCAGGGGACCAGGCATCAACGACTCGATGGACATCACTGACGCTTA
Source organism: Esox masquinongy (assembly GCA_016801175.1). Lineage (NCBI taxonomy): Eukaryota > Metazoa > Chordata > Actinopteri > Esociformes > Esocidae > Esox > Esox masquinongy. The sequence continues at coordinate 6,915 of JACXGI010017497.1, forward strand.
TTTTAGGCAGGTCTTGGAGACATCTACTAAAAACAGACCCGTTTTGAGTGAGGAACCCAAGCGTTCAATTAGCAGTTGTCTCTTAATTTTAACCCTTCTGTTCCTCACTCAAAACCTCCCTTTTCGACTTTTTTGGAAAGGAAAGAAAAAGGTGCAGTGGTCTTTTAATTTTTTCCGGAGCTGTATTTTTGGAAATCTAAGAGTCAGTATAACACAACTCAAATATTTTCATGCCTAATATTTGAAGTAAAAAAAAACCGTTTTTTCAACCACTCGTGTACAGAGGTCTCTTTTACAGGGCCAAGCTGTAAAAGACACCTTGGTCTCAGTCTGTTTTCCTTGTTGAAATAAAGGTGTAATAATAATAATATCATCCCTCCATCCAGCCATCCCCCTTTCTTGTCATCCCTCCTTCCCATCATCCTTGCTTCCAGCCATCCCCCCTTCCTGTCATCCTTGCTTCCAGCCATCCCCCATTCCTGTCATCCTTGCTTCCTGTCATCCCTCCTCGTCATGCCAGCTTCCAGCCATCCCTCCTTCCAGCCATCCTTTCTTCCAGTCACCCCTCAGTCCTTCACAGTCCCTCCACGGATTGTAAAGGAAATAGCTGGTTGAGGAAATAAGGAGTAAAGGAAATCCCCTCTGTTCAATAGCTTTCATCCATCCAGTGCTTTTCTTGTTGCGGTAAATAGTAAACAAGTGAACACTTCAGGAGAAAGGTGTTATTTAGACACACGCTGGAGAAATATGATGTGGAAGTATGACTATATCTAAACCACAGTGTACAGTGCCATCCATATTGTGACAGAGACCCCTTTTTCTATTTTTGGACACAATTACCTACGTTCACAGCTTTTATTCATGTTTATTTGTATACATATTGGTTTCACCTTTTAGAAATGACAACCATTTTTATACACAGTCCCCCTATTTCAGTGCACCAAAAGTATTGGGACAATTGGCTAGCCAGTGTTAAACAGGGGTTTTAATTTCAATCTGAAAATGATTCATGTTAACACAGAAAAACTGAATATTCTATTACAATTACCTGAGATTAGTACACATAGGCTTGTGAGAGTTTTAAGTCAATGTTTTAGCCATGTATTTGTTTAAAATCTCACAGGTTTTTCACACTGAAACTTTAACTGAATGAATACAATAACTTAGCAATGATACAGAGCATAATGTAATATACTTTGTGACGTCCAGATGAGCAGTATTTACTAACAGCATTTGAAGAAAACAGACTAGCAACTTCTGCCCGTGGTTGTCATATCCGTCCCTCCGTTTCACTTACGTACGTAAATACTGCCACAGATCTGTTGCATGCCATCTCTCGCTCGGCAATTTTAAACACCCCCTAATCAAAACATTCCCTGTGATCATGGATAAATACTTGTTACTGCTACATGGGATGTGGGACTACAGCATTGTCTTTTCTCCGTTTTCTTCCGGCCTTGATTAGACCACTGCCCTCTCATACTTTTTCTGCACCACATTTCCATTTTGATTGGATGGCCGGCTCTTGCCCACTGGTTAGTCAAACGCTTAATAGGCTGTTGATTATTATAACAGAAAATGTGTGCAAGTAGTTTAAAAATACATTAGCATGGGCTGCCGGGAGTGTTAAAACACAGAAATTAAAAAAGAACATATATATGCATATATTGATATGATATATATTTATTGTATTTTTGACCAGCACCCCCAATAAAAGTTGGTCCAGCCACTCTGGCCATGCAGTTGACATTCCATGATGTGAATTGACACAATCAGTTTACAGCACCCACTGATAAACTGACAGTAGAACAATCACAGCTGTATTTACACTGACATTATATAACAGTGTCTTTCTAAAAAGTGTCTCTGTTCTGCCCAGGTTGCTGATGATACTAGAAAGATCATTTTACTGAGGAATGTAAAGCAAGCAGTCAGAAAGCATAGTAAACATGTTTTATGTAATGCATTCATTTTAAATAGTGCTCATTTCCCCCACATTGCTTTAATTAAATGAACTTAAGTGAACTTATCATTATACAGTTTATTGTATTTTATGTGATGTACAGAGGGTGAACTGTACTTTAACTGCTCTCTGTGTCACTGCGCAGTGTCACTGTTTTTTGTAGAAAACTACATGATTTGTCGTTTAATTCAGACAAAAATATGCAATTTCATTCACGGTTGAAGACTAAGCCTTTATCTGTCTCGCAGACAAATCTCTTCAATTTTTTACAATAGGCATCAAACCACACATAGGTACCAACAACATCATTCCCCAGAGCAGCACAGTCCTCTCCTTCTGGGTCATAGTTGGTCCAGTTATCAGGCTCCTTTTGTACCCCATTTGGCCAAATAAACCAGAATCTGTGGAGAAAGGAAAAAATGCATTTATGGTGTATGAGGTAACACAAAATTGCGACTAACACTTACTTTGTCTTTAATCTGTAGATATTATATATATTTTTAAATCCACTTACTGCACTCCAGTCTGACTCAGAGGTTTGTTGTCCACCCAAAGCCACCGTCCTTCAGTCTCCAAGTCATTCAGTCCAATCCAGTGTGTTTTGTTCTTAGTGCTTGAATACAAAAAATTCTGAAGAAAATGCAAGATGGATTGCAAATAGAAATCAGGTATTAACTTTAGGAACATAGTCAAAACTGGAAATAAAATACTCAAAACGAATAGTTTTAACAGCCTTAATGATTTTAAAATCATACAGTATTGTTTTTAATAATCTAATGGTTTATAGATTATACTTCAAATTATGAATGGATAATTTTTTTATCTATTCTTAGTCTCTAAATTCTCTCTCTTTCTGGTCTCTTTCATCTTTGTCACCTGTTCCTGTTGGCTATTGATGATGACCAGGTGACCTCCCATAGAGACACAGTGATCCCGACTCTGAGTCCAGTTCATCTCATGATTAGAGAAGAAGTAACATTTCCCTCCATGAGACACCCAGCCCTCAGCACAGGATCTACAAACTTTGATCTCTGATTGAAAGAAAAGAGAATGATATAAACATTTAAGTTAATTACAATTAGGCCTCCTCTCAGTATTAGCTAACATATACAAACGTTTGTAGGTGTGACTTTTCAATATTTTCAAACCCACAACCCTGGCGTTGCAAGAACCACACTCCACCAACTGAGACACAGCAAATTGTAAACTGAGGCTACACAAGAAATTTTAAACTGAGTGTTAAAGTGTTAAAGTAGACCCTACTTTTAGACCTTAAAAGTAGACACTGTCCCAGTGTTATGCATTAAAATAAAGTGTCACCGATAATATCTGTATGCACTTCCCCTTCCAACTCACCCTGTAGGCTTGCTGAAAGGTTACTGTGAATTGTCTTCAGTGAATCAAACTGGTTGCTCTTACTGGCGTCTAAAGAGAACAAGATGGAAGCACACATTAATGTTTGAAACATAGTATGAGTATTTTGGCAATATACAGTATCAGAAACCCCAGTGTAAAAAACGCTGTCCAGCATTCTCTCTACCTAACTTACCACACAGTATTTCTAGTTTATTTGTTTGATTGTTTGGCTGTACAGACTACCTTGCTTGACCTGGCTACAGCATAATCAACCAATCAGAGCTCATGTAAAGGTGCCTATTGAGTGTGCACCCGGAAGTTATCCTCTCTTTAGTGATGGGAAGTTCGACTCTTAACTAACTCTGATCTTTTCAAATCATTCAGTAAAAAGAACAAATCTTTCGAGTCATTTCGTTCACCTGAGTCAGTAATAACTCAGTATAACTCTATTGCCCGACGCTCAAATGAACGACATAATCGTTCAGTTGAATGGTAAAAATGAATGACTCCTTTGTTCACAAGTCTTTTTTGCTTAAGCAAACACTCAGTGAATGATTTCATCTGTGTTTATCATTACGATCAATAATCAACTACTACAACTACTACATATTTTCAGTTAGGCCAGTTTAGCACCCAGACTCTTTACCTACAGAGCCATGCTGTTGTTATACATGCAGAATGTGGTTTGGCATTGTCTTGCTAAAATAAGCAAAGCCTTCACTGAAAAGGATGTCATCTGGATGGCAGCATATGTTGCTCCAAAACCTGTATATATTGTTCATGCATTAATGGCGCCTTCACAGATGTGCACATCACCCATGTGGGCCCAGAGAAGGCAGCAGCGATTCTGGATCTGGTTCATACATGGTTTCTTCTTTGCATGGAGATTTAACTTGCTTTTGTGGATGCAGCGACGTACTGTGTTCACAGACAATGGTTTTCGGAAATGTTCCTGAGCCCATGCAGTGATTTCCAGTACAGAATCATGTCTGTTTAGAGGCCCCGAAGATCACGGCCATCCAATATTGGTTTTCGGCCTTGTCCCTTGCATACAGAGATTTCTCTGGATACTCTTAATCTATTAATGATATTATGTACCGTAGATGATGAGATCCCCAAACTCTTTGCAATTTTATGTTGAGAAACGTTATTCTTAAATTGTTGCACTATTAGCCTGCGGAGAGTGGTGAACTCACAGAGTGATGAACCCCTCCCCATCCTCACTTATGACAGACCCATCCTCTCTGGAACGATCTTTAAATACCCAATCATGTTACTGACCTGTTGCCAGTTCACCTAATTAGTTGTGTGATATTCCACCAGGTTTAGTTTCTTACCATTACACATTAACTTTTCCAGTCTTTTGTTGCCTCTGTTCCCACTTGTTGCTGGCATCAAATTCAAAGTGGGCATATATTTTTCAAGAAATGACAAAATGTCTCAGTTTCATTTGATATGTTGTCTTTGTACTATTTTCTATTGCATATAGGGTTTAAATGATTTGCACATCACTGCCTTCTGTTTTTCTTTACATTTTATGCAGCGTCCCAACTTTTTTGGAAACAGGATTGTAGATCTCAGTGCTGCATTTGACTCTGTAGATCATAGAACTGTCAGGTCCTGGCTGGGGTGCCTCTAGGCATCTCCATGTACCTGGGGACCACAGTCAGGGCCTGATCACAGAGGTGCCTGTTGCTGTCTCTGCGCTCCTTTAAGTGTCCCCAATTGGAGGCAGCCGTCTCTTGTCGCTTCTGATTAGGGATCCTATTTCAGTTGCCTGTTTTTTCCCCTCCATTTGTGGTTCATTGTTTTGTGTTCAGTTTGGCACTTCAGTTCACGGTTGTAACTCTCCTTAGTTCCAGGTTGTTTCATGTGAGTCTTGAAGGAATTAAAGGATGTTTCAGCAACTGCACTCTGCTCCACGTCTCCTGCATCCAAACAACCATGAAAAGAACACTTCTAGACAGGCTGGAAAACTGGTGGGATTCTCCGGGACAGTCCTTAATTGGTTCAGGTCTTGTTAAGATGGCCGGAGTTACTTTGTCACCATTGGTAATCATGAATCTGATAGGGTGGCTATGACATGCGGAGTTACCTAGGGATCAGTTCTTGGACCGCTTCTGTCCAATCTCTATATGCTACTTTGCTGACAGACTCAGATCTCACGTTCACCAGTCATATCAAAGCGATCACCAAAAAAAAAATTAAACCAAGATAAAACTGAGATTATTGTGTTTGGCAACAAAAATAAAAGAACTAGTATTAGTAAAGAGCTAGACTCTCGGGCCCTTAAAACCAGGGATCAAGTGCGTAATCTTGGTGTTCTAATAGACTCAGACCTCACATTTAACAGTCATATCAAAGCGGTCACCAAAACAGCATTCTATCATCTTAAAAATATAGCCAGAATCAAGGGCTTGGTGTCCCAAAAAGACCAAGAAAAGCTCATCTATGCTTTCATCTCTAGTAGGGTTGACTACTGTAATGGGTTCTTAACTGGACTCCCCAAAAAGACTGTAAAACTGCTGCAGCTCATTCAAAATGCTGCTGCTAGAATGTTAACCAGGACCAAGAGAACAGAGCACATCACTCCGGTTCTTTCACAGAAACTACCAGTTTAGTACATGTTTTTATTCAGTTTCTGTTAAACATTCTATTTTAATTTTTTTTATTCTATGTAAAACACACTGAATTGGCTATTTTATGTATGTTTTTATTTTAGTATTTGTTTTTATTGTATTTTTATATTTTTCTTTGTAAAGCACATTGAATTGCTTCTATGTATGAATTGTGCTATATAAATAAACTTGCTTGCAATATAAATAAACTTGCTTATATAACACATATCTCCACTAATCAGAAGTCCATATTCAAACCCCCATATTATATGAAATATAGACCATGACAAATACAACTGCAAGAGAAGAACAAGCAGACTGTAGATCTACTCACAGAGGCCCCACATAGCACCCAGAGCACAGAGAAGAAAGAGCACGGTGAGACTGAGAACAACCAGCAGGACCTTGAACCATCTGGGCAGAGAGACTGTTGCCCCAGGATGAGGAGAGGAGACTGGGTTTCTATGTTGAGGAGTGGAGCCTGGGTCTCCTAACAAGAACAGGGTGAATAGTTAACGTGAGGCTTGGTCGTGTTTTTCAGAGCATCATTGAAACTTGTACATTTGGAATTAACTCGTAAATTGACTGTTCAAAAAGACATGACCCCAACATTAAAAGAACCTCATTAGCGCTGATAATCAAAGCAGGTGTAATGATTTAATGGTGTCTGTGAGGATTAGCTCCACTTGGTGTAGATAAATACTCTTCACACATAAAACAAACATTAAACAGCATACTGTCTATTTTCACTAAAGCCTTGTCAGTTGTAATACTTTTTTTTCACTATTGTTATAAAATGTAATTGAAAATTTTTCTTCTTCCTGCCGTTATGTAGACAGACCAGTGGTTTGTTCCCTAACTTTTGTAAACCATGGCACCTCTTCAGTGTTTTTTTGCGAGACTGCATAAACAGAGCCGGTCAAGAAGAGCGAATGTCTTTGACTGACTGACTGACTGACTGCCCATTGTTAGAATTAGTTGAGAATAAACTAAAACTTCACTGTCTACAACCTTCAGTAGCTAGATATAATAAGCCAAAAGTAAAACAGTTTATGGTTATGCAACCAACATGTTTAACACCATAAATCGCTTGAAGTGTTGGACGCTTGGTCAACAAAAACGATTCTCATTCACAAGTTAACTACACGAAAAGCAAACAACAAAAATATATGATGATTGACAAATGTATACACCGATGAGCCAAAACATTATGACCACCTGCCTAATATGCTATTGGTCCTCCACCGCCAAAACAGCGCCGACCTACCGGGGCATAGGTGGCTGCATAATGCCCTCCGTAGTTACAATTAAAAGAACTTAAACAGAATTAAACAGAACTGCTTTTGCGGTCCTTTTTAAAAAGATTAATGACATTTTTTTTTACTTTTAGTAGCAGTGATGGGATTCCTTGAGCACTACGATTGCACGGTAATTTCCTAGAGACGCATATGAATTGAGTGGAGAAATACAAAATGTAAAAATGTATTAAAATACGTTTCTATTCCAGCTTTAATCATTGTAATAAGCTGAGTTTCCTTCATACAAATTTGCTATGCTCAAGTCTTG